>JXSR01S007182.1:11940-22754 GCA_000969725.1 Ophiothrix spiculata | reverse complement strand
TGAAGGTCAAACCTCCCATCTTTGCTTTGGTAACTCAACATTAGTAGTATTCAATTAATTTTTGGTATAAAGCTCATTAAAGATATTTGGAAAAACAACTCAGATATTATCCTTGATAAATCTGATGGTAGTGATGGTAACCCAATATGAGCAAAGTAAGAGTTTCCTGACATAGCTAAAAACTTCAAAGTGAGCTTTTTAAATATTTGATCCTTCATATTTGACCAAAAAGTATGATAATAAATAAATTAGACAAAGACAAATTGAAGAAAATCATGCTTAATCATTGATATGTTTCAATGTCATAAATGTGGCCATATAAGATGTCACTGAACTCAGCTGTAAGGTTGGACAGCAAAATAAAACCAAGAAGATAAGACCAAAGCATGTCCAGAACAACATTCAACTCATGACTCATACAGACAGGTACTAAACTATTCAAAAGATGGGCATTTTGATCATGTTAGCATCGATTTTTGTCATCTCCATCACTCACCTGTTTCCAATGAAATGGAATACATATTTCACATCTCAGGTCAATAGACTATTGTTATCAGAGATGGACAGTATTGATAGTAGCAGACAGGTATCTTTGTCTACACTAACATGATTAAGACGATCACATTCCTACACTTATCAATAAATAAATAGCACCTCTTCTGTTGCTTGTATATAACAGAGTGATGACAACTCAATAGTTACTGAAAAGTAACCTTGGGACGCAAACTCTTATAAGAATTTAAAGGTCTGAATAAATATCTTTACAATGAGGAACACATTCCCAAATTCAACAATTTTAGTAATTTACCAGTGTTTAATGGATCAAAAAAAGTTTTTATGTTTTATTTTTTAAATAACGCTAATTAAACATTTAATAGGTACATTATTTTAAAATGATTCAGATCTCAAAATGCATTTCCGTTATGGCCATCGTCATGCATTTGTTAAAGTGGTCAGGTCTTAGTTGTACATAATTGGGGGTTAAAATCTAAAAGCTTCAATTCATTAAATATATTTGTTCAATACATCAATACTAAAATAATGGAACATCATAGAATACATGAGTAATACTAATGAAAGTAGTATGTTCTTTTCTTCAATAAAAGAGGAAGAGTTAATTAAAATTACAAAAGCTCTTGATGCTAAAAAGAGTGCAGGACACGATAAAATTCCAATTCTTATTATAAAGAAACTTGCTAATGAATTTAGTATACCTCTCACATATATTTTTAACTTATCTTTAAGTAGTGGCATAGTTCCTGACCAGCTTAAAATGGCTTGAGTTGTGCCTATTCATAAGAAAGAAGGTGAAGATGTTTTTAATAATTATAAACCAATCTCAGTACTTCCAGGGTTTTCAAAGATTCTTGAAAGACTGGTTTTTAACAGATGCATTTCATTTTTAAATAAACACAAGATATTATGTGATGATCAGTTTGGTTTTAGACCAAAACACTCAACAAATATGGCAATAATTAAACTTATATGGAGCAGTGCCGGTATAACTGCCAAATCAAGGTTTTATGTTTTGCAGCACTGCAGGCAATAAATCATAGTGAATTCAGAAGTTATTCTAATCCACTTTTCATTAAATATAATCAACTTAAAATTGATGAACTTTGTAAATTAAATATTGGGACATTCATGTATTAATATTGCAATAATATGTTACCTTCAACATTTAATCTAATGTTTACCACTAATGCAGATACTCATAACTACAATACAAGATATGCTAGTAACTTTAAATACCCTAATAATAAACTTCAATTTGGAAAAAAATCTAATTCATATCGTGGAGTGGAAGTATGGAACAATATTTCTGATAAGATTAAAATTCTGATAATGTTAAAGGTTACAAAGGTGCATAAAAGAAACATCTTATAATAATAGACCCAATTGATATAAATAAAGGAATTATTTTAAATGCCTTTAACATTTTGTATATATAAGTCTGGAACTAGACAGGCCCCGGCTTATTTTCCAGTCCTCCTCCACATTGTTGTTTCATATATATGCCTATATTTTTTTTTCTAAGTATTTACTGTAAAATGGCAATTGTGGAAATAATAAATTTATGTTATCATGTCTCAGGAAAATTAGAGCGTTTTCATTAACGGTAAACTAAAGTGCCAGTGTGCATGTAGGGTCTTGTCATATCTTGTCAGAAAAAAAGAATCTTAAAATTAAGCATTTGTGATGGGATCAATTTATTATTTAAAAAACAAACACACAATGTGACACATAAATGTAATTTATATTGTTAACATCACTGGCATAATAGAAACATGATACACATTTCAGAGCTGTAGTTATAGTTCTGTAGTTGAAGAAAATATAAGTTTGGTTTGGATCCAATCAATCTGGATAGCACTTTTTCACAAACATCATTCCCATTGTCAAATATATTGTTGTCTTATTTGGTTAAAGCTCCTTGTTTCTTTCCAGCAAATGGAATGTTTTAATGTACAATTTTGAAGACAATTTATAAGTTCAAACAGAAAAAAAAAAAAAATTCAGATATCCTCATAATGTAGATGAGATCAAATCATTCTATCATTAAGGCACATAATAGCATAGTAAAACAGTGCTTTTCTAACAGCCAATATGTACATAATCAAAAACTCATCTCATGTATCATTTCTGATCCATATTTGCATTAAATCTGCTATTCTTATGCCCTAATAATTACAGTCACCAAATTGGTGTAATGAGATTGATTTTTAACAGGTTTTCTTTTCTAAATTCCAAAATTAATCAGTAAATATCAAATATTGCCACATTGTCATGATCTTTGAAATTGAGTGAGTCACATTTAGATCATAACAAATTCATCTTTTAATGTCTTACTTGATTAATATAAATGTGATAAAAATTAGATTTTAATATAGATGTTACATTTAGCTGTTGATATAATGTCAAACCAATGAACAATACACCATTCACTCTGAATCAAAATGATTCTGACTTACCTCAAATGTTACTCAATTATAATATTTTTTAGATGTTATCATTTTCCTTTTTAATGAAACTGTGCAAATGGTAGAATAAGCTGCAATTGATTTTGCTATATCTGATATTCTGTATCAATGTAATATGAAACTAACCTAATTAAAGTTAACAGTGCTTAAAACTTATGGTATAAACCAGTAGAGCATAAGTGAAATATTAATTGCTTGACTTGTTCTACAATACATATATTTTACTCATATTATTTCTGTGACTAATCATCATAATGATTTCCAGATACTTTGAAAGATTGTTGCAAATTCTTCATTTTGTGTTTTCTACTTATTCACACGTTTCTTGAATAATTAACAGGTGTATTGACTGAATTGTAGAGCTCTTAAGCTTTTAGTTACTATCTTCATCCATCTTGATTGAAATGGCCCTTTTCTTCAATCCCTTGATCACATCTTATCTGTGACATTTTACTTGGCCTTCAACTCTATTAGATGATGAATGGCTTCTATATACCTTAAGAGAAACGCAACTTGAGAAAGAACAATCTGGTCAAAAACAAATCAACATCTTCTTTGTAAAAATGGAAATAAAAACTGAAAAATATTCTGGTACTTGAAACTAAGTGGATTTAATGGATATTCTAAAAGTCAGTCTACTAACAACAAGTTTGATAACTCATTTCTGTACATGCTTGCTTGCATACACTCAGTAGCAACCTTTTTTCTATTGATGATCATAAGTCATGAATTGGTCATGCCAATACGGGGGAGATATAACATAAAAGACGGTGGCGGAAAAGCCTATTGACTTGTACACAAAATTGTGAAAAATTACCAATCTTTCAAAAGTCGTCATGCTAAAAGTTTAAATCCTACAAGAATATTTTTTTGCAAACTTGTTAATGAGGAACAAACATATCTCTTTGTGCCAAAATATTAATGGTAGGTGATGTATTAATTAAAGTTTGAGGAGTAGTTTTACAGTCTATTGTCTTCTAAGAGCAAAAATGTGCTTTCACTAATGTAAATACAGAAGAATTGTTATGGATTGCAAACTCTCAAGTGGTGATTATCTATACTTATTGAACTCTGTGAATAGAATGGGTTGACAAAATTGTTAAAAAACTGCATTGTTATACATTACAAAACATTTGAACTAGGAAAGTGACAAGAGTTGTATTATTTGTGATCCGTCATATCAAAAGGTACCTTAAAGGTCCCAAAATGAAATTTGCTTTTTTGGTCTCATCTGAAAGATAATATTTTAAGCTTTAAAATGACACCTTGTTTTTGGTTATTGGATGTTTGATTGCAAAGTTACATCTAAATTGGTAAAAAGCATTAGGCTGATTTAGAAAACAATAGTTCTGAGAAAATCGATTTTAACGTTTCTGTACTGATAAAACTTGAATGGAAGAAGGATTTTTATCTCGGTTTTTAAAACATTTGTCTTATGTTTTGGATGTTGGAACTTGATTAATATGATAGAATACTCTTCAAAGGTAACATTTCTGTTGAAATTGGAAATTCAACCTGGATTTTTGATGTGATTTTTGACTCTGCTCAGCTTCAACGGCCCGTATCTCGTAATTTACTATGCCGACCTTAAGGTACCTTACGATATAACGGGTCACATTTGATCACCCTCTTCTAGGATCAGGCATTGGATTGCACTTTTTTGAAAAACAAAAACCTGGAAAGTCTTGAAAATAGTTAAAATATGCTTCAAAATGGGCTGAAAACCGTGACCGTTTGTCAAAATACGTCATCTACTCTAGGACCAGAGTGCATAGTCACTATACCTTCAAAAGGATATCATATCTCTAGGACAAGAGAGCTCATATAGATGAAAAGGCTTTGATGAGAATAAGGGTAGAAGTAAAAGTAGAATATAATGTTTGTGACCAGTGTTTCCGCTAAGGTTTTTGAGCTTGTGCCAATTCGAGCAAGTTTGACAAAGTTTAAGAGGTGTTTGCACCAAAATCATGAGCTGTGGCTGAAAATTTACTCAATAAAGCTATAAAAATATCTTTCTCACACGTTTTCATAAAGTCGATGCGCCAATTTTCACCGCTCCTGCACCAATGGTGCACCATACGGCCTTAGCGGAAACACTGTTTGTGACCAAGACAGAAGTGTAGGTTGACAAGTGTTCCTGCCATGTGCCACAAATATAATATTAACAGTATAGAGACTCTCTTCCCCACATGTATTGTATTTCTCTTTGCTGAGACTTCAAGAAAGTGTTATGTTATACTTGTTTCGATCAGGTTTAGATCATCTGTGTTAGATAAGGGCAACTTGTTCATTTTCAAACTAAATTTATAATCACAATATCAAATGAAAGTATCCAAACTGTGAGTATAACTTTACTACAATTATTATAAAACCAGGAGTGATTAATTAATTTCAAGAGAGAAGAAACAAAACACAAATTTTAAGTTAAGTGTTTTATTTTAACTAAACCACTAACCCTACATAACATTGTCAGTCAAGTTAATTTTGGGGAACATCAGGCAATAGGCCTAGTAGGATGATTTTTACTCTTTACTCTTAGGAGAGTGTTCTTTTGTCTGAATGAATGTATTTGAACATTTAAAATTTGCTTCAACTGTAAATTGTAAATGGTCCTTGTAAATAGCAGACTCAAAATGTGTAGGAATGTGTAAATATGTATTCATCTATATGATTATTGTTTAAACAATATGTTGATCCTGGGTTTCCCAACCTAAAATAAAAATGTACTGAAATTTAATCCCACAATTCACGGATAAAGCATTATGATGCACCCAAATAGGCGTGAAATGGATGCGCACTACCACCCATCCCAAACAACAATTCAAATTGCCCGCTTTTATGTATATGAATTGCAGGAGCTAATGTCACGGCTTAGTAGTTTTATAGGCAAAACTGTGTTTGGGCTAACAATTCCGAAAAGATTGATTTCCAGTTGGGAATCCCAGAATCGACGTATTAATTTAGCCACTACTCCACGCCTCCTCTCTCCTATCTGCACATGCTAAAGAATGGCTGTGATTCTGAGCAAAACTGTTTAATTATTACATAAAGTAGCAAACATTCAAATGTTATTGCACATTATAATATTTATCTAGAAAGAAATTCTATAAATAACAAAAAAGCAAAAACAAAAACAAACAAAAAAGGCAAGAAAAGACAATTACAAGACACACATTTACAAATAAGGACTAAAAATCACTTCTGTCTAGAGAAATATATGGTTGAAAATTGAGATATGTAGAATCCTCTTTCATATGAGCAAAACATAGCTTAAAATGTTTTTGATGTTTTTAGAAAATATTGAAATATCTACAACAAAGAATTCTAACATATCTTTAGAAATTGTACCGATACATACAGAAAAATGTTTGTCAGATGTGGCGATTCAGGAAATATCAAAAAATAAGATATTCTCCCTAGCTCAAATATCACAAATAGAAAAGATATTTGTCAAGAAGAAATTTGGATTGGACTTGTACCTCACATCAGAAACTAAAAACAACTTATTTCTTTAAAAACAGAAAGCATATAATGACACAGCTGCTTACAATATTGTTACACTGTGCATATATTCCTAGCTGCCTGGCTCAGACAAAATCCTAATCCAGCCTCGGGTTAGAAGATAGCACTCGGGAGAATATCAAAAATACCAAATTAGTGCTTAGTATTTATCCTGCAGCCAGGAAATCAATGTCACTTCTGTCTTCATGTTTCATCAAGCTATAAATATCCCAGAGAGCCATCAAATATGTCAACATCCTCACGGAATATTGTGCATGTCATATAAGCATGGAAAGATAAAATAAGATGAGATTGAAGAGACATATTGACAAGTTTTGTCTTTGATGGAAAAGGGACCAATGTATCCATCCACGTTATCATGATTATTTAGAGTAATTATAAGCTAAGTAAGTTTCAATGAACTTAGTCACCGAAGTGTAACAGGAGCAAAGTAGTTATTTGATCAATATAACTTAAAGAGGACTTCCTTGTTTATTTGTTTGTTTGTTTTTATCTATTAAACCATTTTCAATTTTTTTTTTCATTTATCATTTAACCAATCTAAAGGTACTAACAGCTAGAATAGGTTCAATATTATACACATTTATGTTCATTTTATGGAACTGTTTTTGTTTGTACAAGCAAATTTGATTTGATTTTCAAATTAAACATAGTAAATTTGTAATGCAAAGTCTTTGAATGCCTACTTTATGATATTGCAGATTATGGTGAATTCTAATTGCTTGAAACCATCTGTTGAAAATGACATTAAATTATAGAGAGCTTCTTAGGGACAATATTTCGTATGTGATGTGCCTGTTTATTTGAATTTCCATCCTTCCCCCATCTTATTTGTTAGCTGACATTTGTTTTTACTTCAAGGATGTAATTGATACAGGCGTCATTGGCCTTCGTAAACATCCACAATATCATTGTATGTTTTCACTTAAGTGTTTATTAAGTATTTATTTGCATGATCAATGATGATATTAAAACAAACTAAACTGAATTGATTGGATGTTGTCTAGCGTACTTTACTTCATCGCGTGAGTGCAAGAAAGTTGTATCTGCAATGGCTGCCATATGTTATATTTATATAACAACTTGTAATTGGAATGCGAAAAATCACTCCCAATTTCTCTCTCATATGTCACCTGAAGAACCATTTCATGAGCCACTGACCCAAGACTGGACATTCTACAGCGTGTAATGCAAATTCATGTTAAATAGCAGCTATTGCAGATACGACTTTCTTGCACTCACATGACGAGTTGCAACTAGATGACCAGATGTTATGAATGCCTGTTCTGCCATAACCTAGGAAAATAAAAAGTGTTCTAATATGATACAGTGATTTCAAAAAGCATACTGGGTGTATATTATAGTCCATCTAGATGGACCTCACACCGAAAGAACATGAAGCAAATGGTGCTTACTTGAGAGGACCATCAAGATGGAATATAGCTTAAAGGAAACAATTTGTTTTGACATGCTTGAAGACTAACAAAAACAATAAAGAAACATATATTACATTTTGTTAACTGCTATTTACTTCATATGAAATACACATCTTATGAACCAAACTAGGTGATATAACTTCTTTACTTGTTAACCATATCTATATGTAATGTACCTTCAAGCTATAAACAATAACAATATGATAATAATGGGACAAATTGTCAAATTTATTCATTAAGTTCTACTTTTCCTACTGTCAATTGTCTATTTTACACGCTCATTAAACTAAATTAAGGTACCGGTATAATGGTTGTATAAATACTCCAATACTCTATTTTTTATAGATTTAACCAACACTTCATGTTGGTTACACAAAGAAATAATATAAATAAGTAATTTTAATGAACATAGACGTTTATGTTACTTGAGTGAACAAATATTCCATTTGCTGCTGCATTATACCGTTTCTCAGACTGATCAATCATAAAGAAACCCCATCTTGCCTCATCCTTCAAACCCGATTTGCCTCCCTCCTTGACTAGTATTAACGCTGGAATCTGATACAGGTAATGTCTTACTAAACTGACATTCAATCATGTTACAGAACGAGACGCCAATCAATAAATCGCTACAAGAAGCTAATATAACAACCATTCTAAGGCAATTTTGTCTCACTTATATACTTGGGCAAATATCTGCAAAAGGAAGCTTGAAATTGAATTTCTCTTCAACCAGAAGGCAAATATTATTTCTTGTCAATAAAGGTGTGCAATTCAATATCCAAATTTGCCCCAAATCTACTTAAAATGGAGACATCTGTTTGCATTCTCATCATTTGAAATTGATGGTCGAGATGCCGCTAGCTCCCTAGACAGGTAATCACAGATTGTTTCAGAATTCCCCGGTGGCTAAGTACTCCTTGAAATTGATCCAAATATGACTCATTTTATAAGTATAAAATTGTAGAAAGCATTCCAGCAATGATAAATGCCATTACAGGATTCAACATCTTTATATATATGTATTGTAATACTTAGGGCTTTTGAATTAGCATGGGTGTATTTAGCAGTTTATATTCCAAAATCATGGGTAATCATACAAAATCAGAATAAACTGAGACTAGAATGACTCACCAAATGATACTAGTGTGTTTGCATAGCAACTAGTTTATTCAAATACACAACAATTGACATGAACAATTGTCACCTGCATGCTGAATTTTTGATGTCAAGTTAACTTTGCTATAAAAATCTTCAGTAGACGTGGTTCTGCATACGATGTTAACTAAATGACAATAAAATTCTGATACAGCGTGCATTTTCTGTTGCTTCCAGACAGGCTTTGCAACAACACTATTCTCTAATTTGGTGATTTAGGTATTCAAACATGCTACAGAGTTGTTCATCACAAATCAACAACAAAACATATCTGCAGAAGGAGCATTCGCACAGGGGATCAACGACATAACATGACTTCCAAAACACAAAGTAATCAGAGTAAAAACAAGGAGACTTGGTCCGACCAGCAGTGATGACCGGGGCTCAAACCCACAACCTCTTTATTTTGAGTCCAGAGCTCTAACCACTTCGGCCACACTCCCACCTAGAGAGTAAAATTAAATTCTTAACATTTTTAGTTTAACACCTATGTTCATGAAACATTTAGCAGAATCTGATGTAAAATGCTAGCTTGTGAGTGTTTGTTGCTTTGCCGTTTTTAATTGTTCCCTTGGACCAGTGGTAAATTTCACTAACATTAAAACGCATCATTAACACATTATAAGACCAAACGGATCGTTCACTCATCGCAAATTTACAATCACGTCTACGCTCATCGCAAAGTTGCGATGTGTTGGAATTTTCTCTGTACAATATTCGTATATACCTTGGGACGCATCACACGCTTGCGAAAAGTTTTTATGTCTTTGTGAAATACAGTCTAGCTGTGCACTGAACTCGTCGCAGCTACTATGCATTGCAATTGTTTAGTGAAATCGACCACAGGCTTTGCATGTACTCCAAAGTGCCCGAAGCAGGATGAATAGTGCACTGACTTATGTGCATCAATGCACTTCTGTAAATGCTGTGTTGTGCATGATGCACTAATTTGAATATCAACTGTGGGTCATCACAAATCAATAATGGTACGCTCCTGTATGAAGAGATATGATGAGTTGTTGAAAATAATTCTTCATATATCATACTTTGTTGATTTCTTTTCTTTTTTCAAACTAAAATTTATGTTTTGTTAGAAAAACACACACCAAATACAACATGAAACAGGGAAGAACACATACAGACTGACATCAAGTTAAACATATGGAATATTTAGCAACTTTTCTGAAAAACACACTGACATACACATATATGTCAGCAGTGATACCAGTCAGTGTTAAGTTTAATCAAACGGTTGGAAAGTTGAGAGTGTATTGAACAGAAAGGCAACATTTTTTATTTTACTACAACAGACATACATCAATCAAAGAAAAGAGAACAGCCATTCATATCTATATAAGCAACATATAATATGCTCAAACTAACAAAAAATTTGACAAAAAATACGGAACTACCATCTACTTTATTTGATCAAAATATGTATTTCAATCCAAGCACACATATCAAAAAGCTATCTAATGAAGACAGCAATATTTCTAGACTACACACAACCAAGTGCAAACTGCAACAGATAAAACCTTTCCAAATTCATGCAAATTAACCAAAAGATTGCCATAGATCAAAAGTCTTCCATTTATTTTCACACAACTGAACACTGCAATATGTGTTTCTAATATGTGTACCGCCGCGGCAAAAGGGTCCAGTTGTCGACTCCTACATGTTGCTCATTGTAGCATATCTGATGTATACAATTACCATA
>JXSR01S007182.1:0-11576 GCA_000969725.1 Ophiothrix spiculata | reverse complement strand
AAATCCATTATTGTTTTCTTAAAAGACACATTTATGAAGTTTATTATGATTGGTGATGGTTTAGTGCCAATTAATTAAGAGATCAGAGCATTGTGGTTTTAGATAAAATTACTAACTAGCTAAGAGAAACAAAACCTGGGAGGAAAAAATGCTTGATTTAGAATATGTTATTTTCAGGAATGACATTTTCCTGTGTCCTACCTGACCTAGCCATGGTAAAAGCACTTTTTATGTTATTTCCGTGTATCTTTTGTCCTCTGTTCAAATATGAAGTGTAGCAGCAAATACATCATTTCCTCATGACCACTTTGTAGAAACCATTTTTCTCATGATTCAAAATTGTTGTGATTCTTTTACAGTTGTAAACGTAATATTGCCAGTATTTGCAATCACAATGTTGTCATGTTTTCTGAATCATTTAAAATGAATCTAGGTATCATTCAATACATATTATGGTAAGATAAAAAATGGATTGCATGGATGGCTGGTTTACATTGAAATGCTGCTTGCTATTTGCTGGTGTTTAATGGAAGGTTTGGCTAGATCACCATTTACAACTGCCATAATATTTTACCAGCAACTTGGTTGAGTTTTTCCTATAATTCTAAAACAGAAAAAAATGATAATTTGTTTCGCTTGAAAAGTGTTTTACCTATACCGGACCTATATACAGAGCAGTACAAATATAAATAGTAGTAGAAAATACTGACTGAAATAACCTGTTATCAATATCATGGCCTACATTTTCATACCTGCTGAAATGAGTGACAAAAAGTAATTCACATGAGCATCATAGTAAAATAAGAATCAAAAAAAGACTTGATGCATCATTGCAGACAAAACATGAGACATGGATCTATTGGATTTGGAATACACATGTTAGGGTGACTGGACTATTTGTGACTGGTAGTACACAGTGTCAACATGGCACAAGCAGATAGTATTGGTCTCTGATGGCCTGATTAAGACACCTGCAGGTCTGAATTGAACACCAACATTGGATTGCTTGATGTCTGGTGTACATTGAAATGCTGCACTATTTGCTTACCCTTAATGGAAGGTTTGGCTAGGCTATTTATAGTCTTCAACCATCTATTAGTAGTAGACAGGACATGTATTACAGCTATTTAACCAGACAGACATGCTAAAATACCGTTTTACTAGAATAAACTCAAGTCTTGACAAATATGTATGGTACTGAAAAATGGTAATTTTCAGGTTAAAACTTGAATAACAGGTAATAGCTTTAGGAGGTGTTTACCAATTTCACTGCAGATTATTTATCCATTTTAGGCTACAGTAAAAAAATAACAGCATTTACAATGAATGATTCTGCAAAGCCAACTTTAAATACATTGATATAAAACAATTTTGGTACTAAGAGACATGTTCAAATCAAGAATAAAGTACTAGCTTGCTAATCAGTTAATGATATTACAAGCATTAAGGGTAAACTACATAGATTTAAAATTAAGTCTAAGAGAATATAACTAGTGACAAAACTTTAACAGATTAAGAATTCAAATCTTAATTACTTTACTTTAAGGGTACTGGTAGTTGTAACATTTAAAGCTTCAACCTGATACCATTCAGCTCCATTCAATCATATGCTTTAAATAATACCACTACCAGTAGCTTTACAGTGTACTCACTGTAAAGCTACTGGTAGTGGTATTGGTAGTGGTAGTGGTAGCCTTACAGTGCGAAATGCAACGCAACCGCACGCAAATGGATAAAAGGAATTTGACCATAATAACACACGTTAGGCACAAAACAAAAACAAAACCAAAAATTATAGCTGAATATAAACATAAACAATCTTCAGACATCAATATTTGTCAAATTTCCGATTTGGCATAACTGTATTCTACTTTTGCTAGCCAAGCCTGTCATTTTTGGTCTGTTTGCTTCCATATGAATGCTACAGCATGCTTTGTGGTGTGTTATGCTATGGGAAAGCAGTTGTTGCTCCATACTAAAAAAATAAAATCATATATACAATATTACACTGTTTATTTACTTTAATCTACTTCCTTACCTCAACATCTTTCAAATATTGACAAAGTATGATAGAAAAAAATGCCATGGTATAGTTTGAGAAGTCTTTACTTTCAGATTAAAGATTCATATCATCAGGCATCATGAGTAGAGAAAACTAATCACGTGATTCTTCTGCAGGTGATCATGCTCATTGTTAATTGTGATTCTTCTGCAAGTGATCATGCTCATTGTTAATTGTGATTCTTCTGCAAGTGATCATGCTCATTGTTAATTGTGATTCTTCTGCAAGTGATCATGCTCATTGTTATTGTGATTCTTCTGCAGGTGATCATGCTCATTGTTAATTGTGATTCTATTTGTAGCTCATATTTCAAATGTAAGATTAGTTTGAAAGCAATTTGAGTCACTTATCACAAAATCAGCTTGCAGCAAGAAATATTGACATAGTCCAATATACCTCAAGGCAGTCCCTCACGAAGTTCTTTCTCTTGAAATGTTGACTGATAAAACATGATTGAAATTATACATTGAAACAACTTAGGAATTAATCATTCCCATTAAATCTTGAAATTTTTAACCATTTTGAGGGAAGAACAAGAAATTGGATTATTCACATGAAAGTGCTTTGAGGCATATTAATACAAAGCTGTGATATTAAGATCTTTCTTCTGGATAACTTGGAGTCGATAATTTTTCATATTTCCTTTCTGTTATTTTACAATACAATGCATTTGATGAATAATTTGATAAAAATGACGATGTGAAGCTTATTTTAATGAGAGAAAAAATGCTAGAACAATGCACACACAATGGAGTTGGCATTGAATATAAAAGTTATATTTCCATTGACATATACAATAAAGTTAATTCTTAATTAGTTCTTTTAAGATTCTTACAGAAACATTTATAAGCAACTTTAGGCAGTGACATTTGAGTTTGAGTTTTCAACCATCAAAACAAACACCAATTAGACCAAATTATTCTGATAGAGTATTCTTTATATCAGTAAGTCTTGTACATATTTAATAATTTGTGAGGTTTCTCATGTTTTCAAATGGATACAATGTTTTGACATGATGAATGTCAGATTTCCAAGCCACTCTCACCTGTTAGGTCCAGCCTATACAGGTGAATTGCGATGAGCGAGGCAAGGCAGGGCGAGGCTTAATCAATACTACATGCTTATCACCTGTCTTCCTCAAACGTGCTTTAAAATACTTTTATCCAGATGTTATACTGGTGACTCACTAAATTGTCCATATTTTAAAAATGTTAAAAGCCAAGATTTTCCATCTTTCAAAATCTTTTGAGTGCTCACTTTTAGACAACATTTCTATGAGTCATTGAGCCTTTGATTTAAGCTTTTACCATATTCATGTTTCAAAATGTGTCCATTGTTGACAGAACTTGAAACTTTTAAAAGATTCAGAGGGAAAGGGTATGGACACAAGCTTAGAGAATAGCAATATATAGCAAGTTAGTTCCTGGCTTTTGCAAAAGGTGGAATCTGGCAAAATTGCTTTGAAAGAGAGATGAGCACTCTGATCTGTGCAAATGCAGGCCGTTCTTTTACCTACTTTGCAAAACACAATGACATAGAAACAAGTGTCAAAAATAATAAGACTTCAGCAATATTTCCACTCATATTGCACTTTGATTATAACTTGAGAAAAACAAATAGAACTAGCAATTTTAGTTAAAAACAAATGAACAAAGATCTGTACAAAAATGAAGATAAAAATAAAATTTAAAAAATTTATGGTGTAACAATTCCATACTTAAAGTTTTAACCCATTGGAAGTTATTTCTATTTGATTACTTTAACTAGAGTAGATAACAATTCTGGCGTCACTTCTTTAATTAAATCCCAAATGATACTTTCCAGTTTTACACATTTGCTGTGTTGAATACTTTGCAAGAAATGTAAAGTTAAAACTGACCGGGAAATCCCAAGTGTAAATGTGTAATGTGATTTAGAAAGTTTTCTGCTGACCATACAGACACGATCACACAGCCACTTATATTTGTTAAAGTGAATCACTGAACGTTGTACAAATGGAAACTTTCAATAGATTCAAAAGTAATCTCTTCAGGGACAGAAGCTTGCAACACAGGTTAGCATGGACATACTTATGATAACAAAGTGATTTCAAACCAACAAACCTTAAAGCTACTGTATGCATCAGAAATTAAATTAAAATGATCAACTGTCACCATCTACAAAAGAGGAATTACCAACTTAACCATACTTATTTCATTGCAACAAAGTAAATCACTGTTATTTAAAGATTTAATGTTTGAAAAAATTACAAATATTGTAGAAATATCAAATTGGTTTTGGGATTAATAAGATTTGCTGACAGAACCACCAAAACAAACTTGCACATGGACTTTTATTAAATCAGATTTTGTCATGAGTCACATACTATTTCTACCAATCTATTGGTTCAAATGCTCTCAGCTTTGTTCGTGTAACACAACATGGATAAAGTAGATTCAATGTGTCAAGTTTTATTTTCATTTTATCAATTATTCAAACATTTTTATGAAAAAGATATCAATCTCTTAATAGCTAAAGAAGTTGGGACATAAAATGGGTTATGTTCATACGCCCTAAATAATTTCCTGTACATATTCCTAAAAGTAATGGATGGGAACAGCAATAAAGTCTCTAAGTGAGTTCTGGTCACTAACTATAAATTTGTTTATTTCTAAAGTGAAAAAAGTTTAATTAAGTTTTAAGGGTATAGTAAATGTAACGGTATTAGGATATATAAAGTTAACGGATGTCTTTCATTTTATGATTTATTATTTCAAATAAAAGTAAAATGTAAATACTGTTAAAAACTGCTTATACACAAAACATTCTGTGTAGTAAATAGAATTTGTTTAGAGGTCCTGATATTTCAACTCTAGAAAAGTTTTAATATAGGCGAAGTGTTCCAATCCTATGGTTAAGACTTTGCTAAAGTTGAACTATTAGGCCCACTTATTTCAAATATTAACAAAATCTTACTTATTTTATTCAGGAATAGATACCTGTACTTCCATTCATGGATCTACGATATGTGTTAACCTTATCTGATCAAGCAAAGTCAATATCTACACAATTCCCAATTGGCAAATTCAGTCCTCACACACGCTAGTGAAACCATGACACAACAGATGAATTCAATATTGGAACACTAATCATTCCTGAGAATCATAACATGAGAGGAACTGGAAAGATAAGTGGCAAAGTGGAAAAATATTGCTCAATTTGGTCAATGAATAGTGTATTAATATTGGTAAAATAAAAATAACACCTGCCCCACCATGTAGGGGAAATACATTTCATGAAGTCCATGCAATATTGCATTATGTTAAAAGGTTTGTCTCATATCCTCTTTTGAAAATAGCTATGCAAAATGTTTTTTAAAGAAAATGAGCTATACCAAATGCTGAATTACTATTCTCTTAATTACTGTGTTATTGTGTTTTTCTTGACAACTATAAAATGCCAACAAATTGGTTCACCACATAGGGTTATATGTCAAAGGTGACTTAATATACTTATGCCATCAAGATTATGTGTACAAACGACAAACTTTGTTTTGGTTAACAATTCTTCATACAGTAGATTTATTTCCTATTCCGGTGATTTTCAAACTTTGCGAATAACCTGACCTCTTTTACTTCCTGGGATAAATTATTTCTCAGTAAATCGAAGGAAACTTTAAATTAATTTTTTCCTAAACCAGAGGGCAAATATTTTCCTTTTCATCATAGGTGTACAAGTTAACATCCAAATTTGTCACAAATCTCCCCAAGATAGGGACATCTGTTTTCATCTCTATCATTTCAAATAAATTGTCAGACTGCAGTCTGTTTTCTAGGCAAATAATCTCTTTCCTTAGGTTGTTCCCAAATGGCTGAATGCTACTTGAAATGGATCTAAATATGACTCATCTTGTGGTGTGAAATGCAGTAAAGCATTCCAGCATTGCTAAATTCCCCTACAGAATTCACCTGACTTGAAAAGCAGCGCACTGAAAAGGTACAAACTGGACCAAACGCATATCTCATATTCATATAGACTTATTTTTGCAAGCAAGCTAATCACAAAATCAGGGGTGAATATGTTTTATACCAGCGTGTTTACACAGAGGAACCAGTTATTCAGATACAGAGGAACTGGCAATGATAACAGATCATCTCCTTGAATGCCTTTTAGTGGTGTATGTGCCTGCTTTGTAAGGAATAATTACTTTTGCCCTGGATCTAGACTTTGTGTGAGCAATGAGTTTGTTTATCAACAGTTGGGATGAAAAGGTTTGTTCACTAAAGCCAGTTATTCATTTACTTTGCAGTTGGGGTTTGTTCATAGCTCAAAGGTACAGTTTCTCTAAGCATGTAAGTGCCCTCAACATTTCTGAAAAACTTGTTTTTTGATTTTTGATTTTGATTGAGCATCAACCCCTGTCAACAAACAAAGTGAAAATCATGTTCTCCAAGTTGTCTCAAAATTAATGATTTTCAAGGTATTATCAGTAATGGAAAGACATGGTGTGTTGCCTCATCTAAATTCACAAATAAATGGTAAAATAGGCCATTTCAGTCGGTTTTGGTCTAAACCTACAACTGACAATTTTTGATCCAACTCTGCTTAGTTTGGCATTTCTAACTACCCCATTTAGCTTGAACACAAATGATAATTTTCATCAAGACCATTTTAAGGATGTCAGCAAAACCATTTTGAAGAAATCTTGCATTATTCTTTTTCAAAATAGTGAGATACTGAAATGGCCTGGCAGACTTGGAATCAGGTCCAGACAAAACGCAATTGTTGTTCAAATATCAAAGGAACAGGACATCCTATATGTGATTTTACAGGAAATTAAAATCTTGTTGAAAAGACGTTTTTGTGGTAAACAGGCAAATTAATTATTACACAGGTGGCAGAGTTCACAACATGCACATATTTTGGTCATATATACAATTTTAGACAGATTAAAAAAACCTAAACATCAAAAAAGTGTATAAACATAGAGAAAAACTGGGGCAAATATCAATTCAACACATTTCAGCTCTTATTCTATGCTGCAATTTCATAGTACACATATTTCTACTTTAGATGACGGATAAAATAACTGAAAAGAGTCAAGTAACTCAACTCCAAATACATGCAGTCAAGATAGAAAATAGTAAAGCTATACATTGATTGTAAAAAAGTATGTCAGGTTTCATCTCCAAATTAAATTATATTCATATTCTTTAATTTGATTAAAATGATTTTAAGTTTACTTTTTCCTTGTACATTGTGAAAAATGAAACAATTTCTCATTTGTTAACACACTATTCTCTGAAATATTTGTGGTAACTCCAGATGATCTGCTGTATGTGCCCGAAGGTGGTAGGATGCCCTCTGCAAAATATGCCATTCTACGAGGGTCATTCAAAAAGTTCTACCTGTTGTATCATAACTTTTGTTCTGTTAAAGGTAGCTACTTGAAAATTGGCACAAATATAGCTCAGAATGTTGTCTACATGTGGTCTAAAAATCTTATCAATACCTTTTCTACATTTTTGCAGGTGATCAGAAAACCACAGTAACATTTGGTACACCGGAACGGTGAAATATCATATGACATTGCACCTAAAATTACATGTGCAGCTAATGTATGAATAACCATCTGTATACCCAAAAATCATGGAAGTTACTGAACAAAATTGGAATGAAAGTGAAGTCATATGCAACTGATAAAGTAAACTTGTTACTGATAGAAATTACCCAGAATCCCAATATTTGAAAAGGTGTCTGGTATCCTCTTAGGTTACGAATATTAGCATAGCATGCTTCTCTATGACCTGACTTTCCAACTGCGTTTTTTATGTCAAAAACAACATTTAAAGATGATACACCACAATTGTCGGTCAAAAAATCAAATGTAGTTTCCTTTATGATGTACTATTAAAATTTCTTCAAAAATAAAGCTTCATAATGTCACTATTTTACATCTTGTTTTGTTAAAGTCAGTTTCTTCCTAAACTGTATCTTTAGTGATTTTGATAATTTGTCTGCATGGGCTATTTGTTCTTTTTTATTGTTGTGCTTGTTGGTGTCCATTATTTTCAGTTTGGGTCAATTTTTTAATCATCCCGTACAATTGTGTGTCCATTCTTATGTTTTATATAATTTTTATTGTATAGCAATACTACATGGCTATATTATGACCTTTTTAATTCACTGTACCTCAGCCAGTTTTAAAAATGATGCACATATTATGACCGTTTCCAGTGTACCAAATCTTACCGTGGTTTTCAGGACACCTGCACAAATCCAGAAAAGGTATTAATTAGATTTTTTGATTATATGTAGATGACATTCTAAGCTATATTTGTACCAATTTTCAAGTATCTATCTTTAACAGAACAAAAGTTATGATACAACAGGTAGAACTTTTTGAATGACCCTCGTATATTGGTGCATATTGCTTCTTTTAGTTTTCTTATAAAAAAAGAAACATCTGCCTTACCTTGAATATTAAAAATGATGTAAGACTTTAAAAAAAATATATATATCTCTCAAGATATTTCAATTACCTGTCTGCAAAATTCGAATGTATCTTAACATGCTTAAGATAAAAAAAAAAACCACCTGACTTTAAGAAGCTGTTACTAATCCCTTGTGGACTAACATTAACCACTTGTAGGAACTCATATTTACCTCCCGGGCATGGTCAGATGAGCTTAAGATGATACCCAATCTATTAAACCAATATCTGATCAAAGTGTCATATATTTGGGTCTGGCAAGTTATGAGTGCTCTATATGCATGAGCAAGTTAAACTGAACGAGAAAGAGAACCCTTTCATTATATTCTAATATATAATGATGAGTTAGTTGTCTGGAGGCAAATTGAATAAGGGGGAGAACCTGTTGGATGTAAGGAGGTCAATGACTTATTGGATAAACAAGACAGATGACGGACAAAGATATGCCAATGTTATACAGCCTATAATTGGAGGTTAGTAGCAGCATTGAGAATTGATCTTTAAAATAATTGGCAAGAATCTGTTATACCAAATAATGTCCTTTAAAGATGCTATGTTTTTTTTTGTTTGATGTATAAGAAATAAATTGATGTTAATATGCATAAATAAGTTTGCAGATATATCTTTCATATAGAAAAAAAAGTGAATTCATTGGTGAAAATGTGCAATGCAAAAATATGCTTTGAAAGATTAAGTACATTTATTTAAACAATTCTAAATGTTGCAACTGAGCTACACCTAAAATCACACTTCTTTTGAGATACAAAAATTGCCAATGTAAAATAAACAGTTTGGCCCGTATTCCAGAAAGGTGTTTAGCTAAATCAAGGTTTTATTTCTCATCAACAGCATGACTCATTGAACTGTTCTGCTTGAAAGTTGCAATGATGCATATCATTCCTGGACAGTTGATGCTCAGTTAAACAATGGTTTAGCTAAACATCTTTCTGGAATACGGGCCTTTATGTTTATGTAAATATCCAATACAAATTCATGATATTTCAGGTGGGTCAGGTATGCAGATACAATAAACATTTGCTCCTCTGATAAGTTTGAAATTAAAAAAAACTCAGCCGATTTATGCACATAAATATATATTATCTCATCATGTTTATATGCATAATAGGATATCTGACCCTGATGAAAATCTATGAAAATGGGTTATTCCAACAGCCATTGGCCATCTTGATTTGGGAAATTTGAAACCAATGGTGTTGCATTTTATCATTTGTGGTACTCGTGAAGAAATTTGTCAGCAATTGAGGGAAAAACAATGTTCCTCGCCTTTATTCTAACAGAGTAAAAATGGCAACAACACTTCTGACACGAGTAAATCCAAATGTCATTTCGTTCGTCTTCTAACAATTTTTTGGACTAGACTATATCCAAAAGTAAGTTTTTGTTGCCCTTTTAAAACATACAACAGATGAAACTTTGTCTTGGAATATTTTGACATTCCACCATATATATGTTGAAGTTGGCCTATAGGAAGAACACTGACCTGAAATGTACCTTGTCTTACTTCAAATCTTTTTTCATCCATTGCCAGTAGTAAAATAATGACAGAAAAGAGTTTACCCTGCAGAGTAATCGTTGAATACAGACCACCGACTTGCCCACAAGCAAGTTGCCCATCATATTGTGATACAAAGGAGGGATTGCCAACAAGAGGTAACACCATGTGGCTCTACCTTCACCCTAAACATTCAATTTGATAAGTGATTCTGCAACATAATAAATGTCATGTTCACTGTATTAAAAGAACATAAACTGTGGGTTATATCCTCAGCTTCACAATACCCATCATCAAAATCAAACCTTAATAGCCAATATAAAAATTAGATAAATACAGGGAATTTATAGTGCACTGTGCTTCCCTGATTGTAATTCCCATGCGGCATCAGCATAATGTACATACATATAGCCAATCACAAGAAATATGCATAAATACTATCAACGGTTTACAGGGGTAAAATATATATACCAACAGCTACCCAAATTATCTAGTGCCTTAAAAATGTCTTTTTCTTTCGAATATTTAGCTCACCGAAAAAATAATACAAATATCATTATGTGTAATTACCATCAACATTGTGCATGGGTAATACATGTCCAAATGCCTTCTTGACTGGGCTTTGCCATTTTTGCCATCAAGGTATACCTTTTTTGTGTAAATGGATGACAATTAAACATCCATTCATCAATGTCGTGCTGTTGTACGACCATATGACTGGCAAAAATTTAAAGTGCGTAAACTTGACCTTGTCGCATCTCCTTGCCGTACGACAATCCGATATATCTATTACCCTGTTGTGATGGTCGCAACGGCACAATATTTTGAGTTTGAATAAATTCAACTTTTCTTGCAAAAGACCATTGCGGCAATTATGCAAATGGGTCGTGCTACGACAACTATAAATTGTAGATGTTTGGTTGTATGCCGCAACGTCGTGTGCCGCAAGGACAGCTAGTCTGAAACCACCTTAACAGATTACAACTGAAAACCAGAGGTGGTTTTCAGGATATCCCACAATGCATTATTCTGATACACTGATATATAATAGGCAATAATGGTTTTCTGGACAAGGGGCTATTAGGAATTTGAGAATTCCATTGAATAGTACTCATTCATATCTTTCTAGGGATGTTTTTCTTTTCACACTAGCCCAGTGTTTACCCACATTGCCGACACCTCAAAAAAAAAAGCAACCTGTACATAAGTATAGGAGTTGAATTGGATTTGCAGGCATATTGTACAATCAGTGTATCAGAATAATGCATTGTGGGATATCCTGAAAACCACCTCTGACTGAAAACTAAGTGTCCCTTTCAGATATTCTTGGGACCCAGAACAAAATACAAACACACTTAAAACCAAACTCAAAATGCCTACAATCTACGAAATAGTTTGGGTTAATTTTGGATGAGGCATTTATAGAGTGTAACTAATTATACAGTTGACCGAGACTTACCTGTAAGGTGAAGGGCGACTGTAGTTCTCTGGTACTCCCGACGACAGCGTAGGAATTACATGAGATAGCG
>JXSR01S007180.1:142165-152352 GCA_000969725.1 Ophiothrix spiculata | reverse complement strand
TTTTATGAAATTATTTCACATTTCAAACTTATATGAAACAGCCTAACATGTTACTCACTCGCTTCTACTTTATGCATAACATTTTTATATTTTTATTTATTTTTTTACAGCCAATGGTCGGAGGTTTAGAGACACTGAACTTGGGACAGAATCACTTAGGCAACGATGGTGTTCATATCCTCAAGGATGGGTTGATGAAAAACAAGTCTTTGCTGAGATTAGGATTGTATTCTTGTAGAATATCAGACCAAGGTAATCATTAATTTATAAATATGAACATATCAACCATGTGATTCTGCCAGATTTTGTACATGTATGTGCCTGCCAGACTTTGAAAAACTGACCATCACTATACCTATTTTGGGCTCAAAAACCAACCAGTTTTGATGGAAAAGCACAAAATTTTACTCAAATTGAGTGGGTTTTTTCGCAAATTTTCCCACAAAGCACCCAATTTATGATTTTTTTTTTTATCTGAGACGAAAACCACCCAATCTCTATACCAAATCTGTAAAAACCTACCCCAAAAGGCAGGCACAAATTATATGTATACCTTGTCAATGTAAGGACCCCCCACACCTACAAGAAGGGCATATCCAGATTACAGTTCTGCCCATTTTGAATTATTTTGTTGCTGAAGAGATGTTGCAATCAGATTAATTTCCAGGGATACAGGTCCGTACTATGCACAAAGCTCATGGTATCAATTTGATTCCCTTGAAAAAATCATTCAATTGCCAGTGGTTTGTAACGAGCTTGAGCCATTTGTGCAGTTTGGACCAGTTGCTTTAGTAACATAGACTATTATGTGTAATCACTTTTAAAGTGAATACCCTGTATTACATTCCATTTTATATTTGCAAACTGTGCCTACCTTTGCAATCAAAACAGACTATTCAAGACGTTCATGATTTCCATTTTTCACTTTGATCTGCTTTAAACTCATTAACATTAGCCTAAACAGTTTTTTTTTAACCTAATAAGTGCAAGAGTTTACCCTTTAATAGGACAAGCTCACCCTTGGCCTAAATGGTATTGAATACATGGAAATAGTATAGATATGATCAGGTTTATTGTGTTACAAACTAAAGTATCAAATCACATTCATTTGGAACATTTGTTTGTTATTAGTAAAAATGTAGTTATATTGTTCATTTTAGATTTTTATAACATAAATTGTGGTTTTGTTTTGTTTTGTCATGAAGTACATTTTGGGTCTCCTCACTAGTTTAAGAGCTTGATAGTCCAAAGGCTAGTCTGAACATTTTATTTGATAAAGAAAAATGTTACCTTGAAAAAGGCTGGCTAGTTTGAAAAGAAGATGTTGCTAGTCTGAAGGCTCACTAGTCTGCATATTAAACCTGTCCAAATTTTAAAAAAGGCTCGCTTATCTAAAGGGTATTTGAAATACGCACAGATGTTTTTCCATTTGGACTAGCGAACTGTTTTGAAAATTTGGAGTAGCAAGCCTTTTTAAAATATTGGACTTTAATATAATCAGACTAGTGAGACTTTTTTAAATATATGGACTCAGCGAGCTGTTTTTGAAATTCAGACTAGAGAGCCTTTTTTAAAAATTTGGACGGAAGAGCCTAAACTACGATACGGACTAGCGAGCCGTGGGCTAACTTTAGAACTAGCAAGCTGTCCCAGTAAATTTCACATTTTCTCTCTATGCAGTTTGTATGTAAATATCCCCAAATTTTCACACTGTAATTTTATTGTATTAATATGACATTTTGCTTTTAAAGTAGTGATAAGAGAAAGACAGAAGGGTTAGAATCAATTTGAAACAGTCACCTATGTATCCCAGCTTATGAGTTGACAAAAGATAGTAAACGTTACGTGAAAAGGTAGAGACGGCTAGGATACCAGTTTGGACATACACATGTTACTTAACATTTCTGTCTTTATTTAAAGATCAATATACAAGAGATTTAAAAAATGAATCAAAGTTTATAGTGTAAAGAATAATCCAAATACATAGATTTATAAGGGTTTTGTATAAGATATATGAATCACAATCCAATTTCTTTGTACTTTTCTAGGTGCTATAGCATTGGCCGAATATCTAGCAGATAATGCCAAGATTGTCAGGCTTGATTTGAGAGAAAACGATATCAGAACGGGTGGTTTAATGGCTCTCTCATTAGCCATGAAAGTCAACAAAATATTACTCAGATTGGACTTGGATAAAGACATTAAAAGGGATACGGTGAGTGATTTTATGGACTTCTTAGATTGAATTCAAGTGTATGTTTTTGGTATAGATAAATCCGGCTAGCTATGTATCAAAAAACTCTGCCCTTACTGGGGTGCCTCTGCCCCTAATGGGTGTTTTCACAACCAAAAATGAGTGTTTCATGTCTGCACTTCAGATTAATATTGAATTGTATTACAATTGAAACCACTATTGGTTACTGTAAACGCCAATATTTTTGGCTCAGTAATTTTCGCACACGGCCAATTTTAGACCATTTCGCGCGTTTTTATTTTCGCGCACGTGGACATTGGCCGAGTATGGAATTTCCTTTGCAACAAATGCACATTAATTTTCGCAGTGCATTTATTTTCGCGCTTTTTTTATTTTGCGCGTAAAGCACGAAAATAAATGTAGCGTGAAAAATACTACTTATACAGTATTGCATGCAAGAATATATTCAATTTAAAATTTATGCCAATCATGTACCAATATGGGTTGTCTTGAGTGGAAGTCACCCACTGGGTTGTATTAAGAATAATTTCATTGATATAACATATAGTAATAAAACTCAAAAATGATAATGAGCCTAATTTTCATGATTTCTATAAAGGTTATTTTTACTTGCTGAAGATACTTGATTAAGAAGCCTTTTAAAATGTGTTTTTTGGTATCATGTAAAGAGCTAGGTGGTTTTTTTTTTCTTATTCATTTTGTGACTTTGATTTTATTTTTTTCTGTTTTAAACTCACAGCAAATGCGAGGTTATGAAGAATTACAAAGAAATCTCCAGCAGGAAATCATTGGACTCCTACAGCGAAACAGAGAGCTGGCAAAATTGGCCGAAGAAAGACAGGAGAGAGAAAGTGCCGGTGATAATGAGATGTCCAAACCCCAGGTGCAATTAGATAGTCCAGAAGGACCTATCAGCCCAGAGGCGGCACAACTTGTCACACAAGTTATATTGGAAAGTACAGAGGACAATGAGGATAATAATAGAAACTGGGACCCAAACCATGAACCTTTAAGTGGTATTGAAGTACATCATGTGAATAATTCCAAACAGCTCGACACAACGACAACAAATAACTCAGGCACTGTGAATGGTCATTCAAGTACACCGTCGTCTCTCAACAGCAGCAAAACCCAAAGTAGTGTAGAACCGTCTTCCTCCCTCAAAGACCCAAACGCTAGTGTGGGACACACTATGCAAACCTTACCTATTAGCAATCATTCAAGTAGCGACAGTAGTAATGTGAAATCCGAATCGGACGGTGCTAGCTCGCCGCCCGGAATCCGCATAACGGACAGTATCAAATTATTAACGCATCCCGTGCAACCGACGGTAAATCAAGGCGTTGCGGCCGCCGTTGCCCCTGCTGCTGCTCTAGCAGGGATTACGGTGGCCACGGCGGTTGAATTGAATACCCAAACACACCCACATGCTGCAGGCGATACCAAGAATTCCACTTCCTCAAGCAGTACTACGATATCAAATAACCCCGATAGTGCAACAATAAATCCCGCAACATCAAACGCAACCGAAACTGGTGCTAACGCTACAGGTGAAACAGAACAAAGTGCAATAGACAACGAGAGTATTCCAAAAGAAACGAGTAGTACTGAAGAGCAATCCATACTTGAAGAGATCCGAGAAATGGGTGAAAAACAGAGAAGCAATGAGATGGGGGATATACCTGAAATATTGACGGAAGAAAATCCGGCTTACAGTTCTCCATCACGTGATGTCGATAGCTTGGCAAATGGGTTAGTACCACCAAGTTCATTGGCAACTACAACTCATTTTACGGAGGAAGGGATGACGTCACCGAAACAGACGGGCAGATATATGGGTAAGTCTCTCAAATATTTAGTGAAAATATACCTCCTTTTGGGTTGTTTGATTATACAGTGGAAGCCCCTTGTCACAAAATCTCTTAACCCAAAACCCTGATAACACAAACTAAATTTTCAAGATCCTTGCACTTAATTTGTATGTAATTAATAATGGATAACACAAAGTCCTGATAACACAAACTAAAATGGATGGCCCAACAGATTTTGTGTTAAAGAGGTTCCACTGTATTTTGATAAGTGAATTTCATCTTGTGAGTGCAATGGGACAAAATAAAATCAATACAGGTATAGTGGATTTTATACCTCTAATGTACTGGTACATTGCCAGTAGTGTTCTACTCATTTGGGGCAGGAATCTAAAGGAGTTTAAGGAAGTCAGAAATATGACCAGCATGAATGTTCCGTCAGAAAATGTCACGTGTTCCTGTCAGGCCTGGCCCCTGTCTTTTATTGCATATTTGATTCCAATGTTGCCGTATAGTATTGAATTATCAGCAGAACCTGCACCAATTTTATTCAACATTATAAATTACAGTATCCAGCTTTGGTGAGCTTTGTCCTATTAAATGATAAAACTGTGCACACTGTGATTTCAAGAAGTAATGCACTGACATCTCGCATCAACGTACAACTGAGTCCTGGTACACATATTGTAATTAGCTAAAATAAAAGTAAAAACCAAAATTCCCTCAATTTGATTCCCATTACTGATGACACTAGCACACGGTCTGTATACGCAGTGTTGGATATCTATTCTAAATCTATAGATCTGTCAGAAAGCTAGCATTATGTTTATTATACCAATATTTGTTTTGCATTGTTTCGATACCAATAGGAGCGCATGATGTTGAATTCTCGGCAGCTGATGATTTTGAGAAGGAACTGAACGAGATGTTGGCAAGTGTGAAGACTGGCCTTGATACTGAAGACTTACCATCACCATCAAGATCAGCACAGCCTGCTCAAGGTATGGTAACACCATATGAGATGCGTTACAGCAAAAGGTACCTTAAGTCGGAGCGTATTTGATTAACAAACTCTTAAAAACTAATCAATAATCTATATTTTAAGAGAAGTGGATAAAACCTCAACTGGAGAGATCCTACCAGGGAAGTAATATATGGTGATTTACCCAAACTATCAGAAATAGTGAGAGGTCGTCGCCTAAACTTTGCTGCTCACTGTGCTAGACGGCTTGAGGAACCAGTGTCTGGACTAGTGTTCTGGATGCCCACCCAAGGGACACATGCACAGGGAAGACCAAGGCTGACCTACCCAGTACTTCTTACACAGACAGCAGTGGAGAAAATTCATCATGGCTTCCGACCGCGGTTGACATAGATAGATAGATATAAGAGAGTGCAATAAACTTAAGCACCTCTTGCCTTTTTTCTAATATTATTTCATCCAGGAACCTGAATGATGGCTTTAATTTACTACCATCTCTTCAAATATTGATTATTAATTGGTTCTTAACAGTTTGTTAATCAAACACTTGTAGCTCTTGACTTAAGGTACCTTTTGCTGTAACGCGTCACATATGACCATACACCATGTATGGTTATTTCCCATGACATACTCATCAAAAAGCAGCTAGTGTATTGTTTAGTGTAAACGCTTCAAAAATGCTAACTTGACATTGGAAGTTTAATAATTTCAACGTCAGGGTCTCTTTCAGCTACTGTAAAAGTTAAATTTTCATGATATTATACAACTCTATTTGGAAAATCACAAACATAAAACTCACGAAATGTCTGTTAGAGCCAGAATTGCGAAAATATCTCCTTTCAAAAATATAGACATTTACAGTACGTTTTGTTGTGTTCCATGAGCATAAGGCAGCTGAATGTATCTATTGCTTCATATAATAACAAATGTGTAAAACCATGTCAGTTTGGCGGATCGGATACGTATCCAAATTTGGATACTCCGCATCAAAATTCTGATACCCGTATCCGAATTTGGATTAAAAACAGCTGAAACGGGATATCAGCTGAAATTAATATTCAGCTTCGCCGCGCACCATACCGGTATGTATAAAGGTCAATAACATTATCATCATTTGTCATCTAAGAAAGTTTTGGCCAAATTATTTTGCCTTCTGTGATAAGGAGCTATCAGGACATGTTTCGAAGCTGTCCCGCTGGAATTGCACAGATGACAATGACATTTCCACAGATAGATTTATCATAAATGCAAGAAAGATGTTCTATATGTACTTGCCAGCCTGCGCTATCGATTTGTTTCCTGCGCCACGACAGGCGTATCAGAATTCGGATACCCCTACATATCCTAATTCTGATACGGGTATCACAATTTGGATACAAAATGTACGTGGGTATCCAAATTCGGATACGTATCCGAATTGTGAATTCCGCCGAACTGATGTGGAACATTCATTATTTATTATCATATTGCAAGTGTATGCTCCAGTTAATGATCATTCATAGTATGCAATATTTGTTTGTTTCTTCACCAATATAGAGCTTTTGTTAACCCATCCAGAAGACTCTATACCAGATGACTGACAGGACAGCATTCAAGAACCTATGTTCAGATAATATGCCAATAATGCGAGAGCTGGTTACACTTGCTGACCATATATATACCAGTCGAGATTTAGTAAATCGAGTAAAGTATAAATATAATAAAAGAAATATTTTTGATATCGTCAGTTTGAAAAACAACTTTGTAACTTGTGGTAGTGGTGAGTGTACATGTAGCAGTCGCTTATTATGTCTACATTCGTGTTTTATGCCCGGGTTGTATGCCAAGAGGCAGGGCTTATGAGCTTATGACATGGCGCCAATCATGCAGTATAATTGTCAAGAATGCAATAAATAAGGCCAATCCCTTTGACTAATTGTGGATCTTTGTGAATGCTTCCCAAGACTGACTCGGTGCATTCTCCTTCACTCTTAAGTCTGCCGCTGTCTAGCACAATGCAGTGATCTGCGCATCAACCGGTCAACGTTATATAGAATATGGACTAACCTGTTATGATACATTCCTACATCTTAAATATCCTCTATCACTGGGGGTTATCCATTTGATGTAAATTTAGTTTGATATGATTGAAATTTGAGCCAATTTGTTGTGCATTATGGGGATGGTCCCCAGTAGTTCCAACCTTTAGGTATAGGAATGTGTGAAAATGGATAAGTCTATATCTTATAGCATCCCTCGATGAAGTTTCAGATATGCAAAGAAATGTATACCATGGCAATGTGCAAAGCATAAGGCCAAGGAAAAAAATGTTGCGTTGCCCTTTTAAGGAAAAATTTTAGAATTGGGATTCTTGTTATTTTTTTTTTAGTACTTTTCCTGAAGGAGATTTTGACTTTTAAAATCTCTAAAAACAACGCAGGTTTAAAGTCATATGACGATATAGCAAGATCATTTATTAGTCCGTTCTGACAGGACACCACAAAGATTTGTAAATTTAACACATTTATTGTGACTTTCTGTGCTAGAAGAAATAATAGAAAAAATTGTAAAACAAAAAAATCCTGACCCGATTTTTGCCAGATTTAGGGTTGGTCGGAAATGGGCAACACAACAAATTTCTTTTTTTAGGCCTAAGTAGCTACATTAGGGATCCATTGATCAGATTAGTGATTGTGGTTTTCGATGGAATTAATGTTGTTGTGGTGAACAATATGTGTTTCGCTCATGTTGTAATTTCTTCAATTTTACTTCGACAAACCAGGACAGGAACCGGTGAGTTGATCCTGTCAAAGGCCATTGAAGCATGAGGTAGTACAATTTAGGATTGACCTTCAGATGTGGTGTTTTTCAAAAACACACATATGCAGTGTTTTTCTCATTATAATGCCAATATGCATGGGCAGGCAGTATTTCTGTAATGCTTGTTTGATTGTAAGAATGTTTTGTGACAAGCTGATTAATCTTAGGTAAAAGTCAGATATCATTTTTTTCCTTGAAAATTTACCTGAAGATAACAAATGTGTCTTGTTGACATATGATATGCATCATTGTGTTTAAGATTGGGTCTTTCTATTTCAATGGTCACAAATGGCAACAGTTTTGTTGTAAGTGGTTACAGCTCCTTTTGAGCATGATAAAAGGATCCTGTTTGACCAGAATGTGTTTGTTTCACTCCAATCATTTCTTGGATCAATACAGTCAGTAACTGATGAGTATTCGGCAATGTTTTACAAAATCAAAGCAAATGTCCGTTTTTGTTGTACCCGGATTAATGACAAAAAAATCATTTTGGTAATATTTCAAAAAGTAAGTCATTTGAGAAATGTATTTTTAGATTCTAAAAAGCATAAGAGGTAGCTCCAACTTTTATTTTTGTAAAATTTAGTTAGGATGTTTACAAACATACTGGGCCAGCCAAGATCAAGGTTTTTTGGACCTTTGTTTTAAATCACACAGTTTGGTCCAAAACTAAACTAACTAACAATCATCTTCTACATGAAAATCCACATCTAGAAATGTGTACTTTTATATGGATATAATTATCGGTTGCTGAGTTACAAAGCATAATATATTTCTGAAAATGAGGGGTTAACTGTGCCCTTAAAACTAAAATGCAAAACACCAGTCTTGTTGATTGATAATAGGAGGGCAAGTTTTTCTTTACTTTAGCAAGTTCTAGGGCTAGATAAATCATGATGTTTGTGACCAATGGAAATTAATGGCCCTGTTTTTATTAGTATTTTATTAGATTTATAACCTCTGTGAGGTATGGCCTCTTAGTTATTCATTGCATGGTGTCATCTCAAAATGGTTAATTTAATTACCATATCTAATTGACTACTTAAGATGTTGGAAGGAAAGTAATTTGGATAACTCTCAGATGTCTTATGATTATAGCATTTTGCTGGAGCCACAGGTGAAACATTTACTTTTGTCACTGGTGTTGGTTGTTATATGTACCAAGCTCAACGTTAATCCAGCTATAATTGTGATAGTTGAATACTCGGTTTTCCAAACATCTGTGGCTTGTGTAATTGTTTAGATTGGTAAGACATCAATGCTAAAATAACAGTATTGGAATGCTGATAATTTCCATTAGAATGCAATTTATCATTTATGTATATGCCATATAAAACAGTTGATTCAATATAGTCCTTGAAATTGCAATTTGGACTACAGTGGAACCTCGTTAATACAATACAATAACATGTAAATGTGATTCTTGGGACTTCAAAAATACCTTGTATTATTAGGGGTTTTTGTATTATAAAAGCTCTTATTAACGAGATTCCATTGTATTTATATTGTAAAGGTAAAGCATAGGCTTTGTAGTTTTTGGATTGCAATGTAAAATTTGATACACGCCCACTATCTTTCCAATTAGATATTTTCTTTCCAATTAGATATTTTCATTTCAGCCAAATATAACCGCAATTAAAGACACTCGTCTTTCTTATGAGTTTGGCTTTCCTTATGTCCACCTTTATGTTTTTGTCTTATGATTGTTTATTGCAGAACAATTATGAAAGACCTGGACAATATTGCACATTAAAAAGGATGTTTAAAACACTAATACCATAGAGCAAATGGGTACTGTGGGCAGCCATATTAAACTAGAAAGTTACTTGAAATGCATACATACTATATTGCATGTATGTGTACTTTCACTTGTTATGAAATATGTATATTTAGCAAACCTTACCTTTTGTTAATACCTCTTTTTAGATTCATGTTTATTTTATTTTGTTTTATCATATGTTAAGTCAAAATCTTTTTCATTGCTTTTTTGTATTGATGCATTTTCATATTATAATTAATTTAGATTGTATCCTTTTTGAAGATCTTCCCTTTCATTTTTCACTTAGAGTTAATAATAATTTTATACTATTGCACACTATTATTGATAGGTTATTATTTAATTTTGTATGATTTGACTTACAAATTTTATTTACTTGTCTATTTGCTAAGAGCAACCATAGTAAAATCTTTTAGGAAAGCTTAAAAAGTACAGAGTGCAGTGGAACCTCCTTAATACAAGCTCTGACAATACAAACACCCTGATATTACAAAGTGATTTTCAATCCCGAAGAATAACTTTTACATGTTAAAAGAGATGGATAATGCATAATCCTGATAATATAAACTAAGATTTATAACCCTAAAAAGTTTTGTATTATTGATG
>JXSR01S007180.1:84964-106168 GCA_000969725.1 Ophiothrix spiculata | reverse complement strand
TACCGACTGCTTTTGTTTTCTATCCTTCATAATGTTCATTTTACAAACAATGCCTTAAGGTAATTAAATATTTAGTTAAATGCTGTCAGACTTGTACCAGTCTTTTACCGGAGTCCCAGCTGCCGTTTTAATACCGTTAAAATAAGAGCACGGAATTATACCGTTGAAAACTTGGATGTTTTTTAACTTTTTATTGGTATTGCACAGTTTATTTGAAAAACATTTTAATGTCTTTTTAAACCATTTTCTAAACAATTCCTATTAGATTTTTAAATCTATGGTCCACATGGCCCTAGTGAAGCAACATGTAAACTTGGATCGTTCAATAGACACTTAACGATATTCATTAAGCATGTCGAAAGGTACGTATTTGCGTCAGATCCACAAACTAAAGCAATCTCTTTGGGGCATTTTGAATCACAATGTGTTCCAGTGTCTACCACCGTATTCGATGTGTCTCCTCTTGCTGTGACAACTACAGCTGTAATGCCACCACCTTGTGCTGAAGGAGCAGTAGTAACACCTCCAGTGCCACTTCCGGTGCTGCCGCCCGTACCACCTCCAGTATCTCCTCCAATTGTGCCTCCAGTGCCACTTCCGGTGCCGCCGGTACTACCTCCGGTGTCACCTCCGATTGTGCCTCCAGTACCACTTCCGGTTCCTCCTGTACCGCCTCCTGTGTTACCTCCAGTGCCTCCTCCGATTGTGCCTCCAGTGCCACTTGGTTCTGGAGCTATAATGAGGAGTGTACAAGAAAATGTTTTAGAATGAAAAGTACATGTAGTATTACAAAATTCAGTTTAAGTTTTAAAATAAATGTGTATGGTTTATGGTTTGAAAAGAAGATGCAAAAACATGGTTCTATTCTTACATGTTCAATCAGTATTATGTACCCCTAAATTAGCCCTTATTTTGGCAAATCTCGAAAAAATTGCAAAGAGGCTGATTTCAACTGATCATGGTAGGTGTAGGTGTCAATATTTACAGAAAAAAGTAAGGACAGAAAGGGGCTGGGGAACCTGATTTTTAGGGGGTTTATAAAAAATAGGGGTGATTTGCCCTAAGTATGTCGTGTTTAATATCAAATTAAGGGAAATGTTTAAAGAAAAACAAAGTAAGCCAACTCAATGTGGGGAGGATAACAACATTTATTTTGTTTTTCTTTAATTATTTAATTGTACTCTAAGTAACCGTCTGTATCAAATTTGATCCTTGATGTGTTTTGTACCTTGCCCGTTGGATCTGCTCTATACTTATATTTTTAGGGAAATGTAATAACACTGGATGATTTGTTCATTTTGTTATTCTATCACCGTGCAAAAGAGTATACCTGATTAGAGACATTATGACCTGATAATCGTGATTTTTCGTTGAAAATATGTCATTTTAAAAATGCCAAAATTTCGCTATCATGACGATCAGATTCCCCCTATATGAATCACAACCGAAATACGCGATATCGGCCTTGAATACCCCATATCTCAGTTCTATTCAAATTTAATCAGGTGTGAAACGATGCGACAAAATCGCTATTCAGTATCAAAGAGATTACGTGACTCACCCAGTTACTGGATCACGCACATCACCTGACAACAGTTAGTGTCATATTTTGTTAAGTTTGTTACGTGTTATCATGGTTATCCGATTATCACCAAGATAACTGGCTCACGCTTTCTAGTTTGGAACTACCCACGTACGGGCTAAAAAGTACGTAATGTTATTGCTCCTAAATTTTGGGTTTGTTCAGAAAATAAAAAGGCAAAGAAGCTGATTTTAACTGATTATGGAAGAAATAGGTGACAATATTTAACCCCAAAAGTCAGGGTGGATTGGGGTTTGGGACCCTTTTTTTTTTTTTTTTTTTTTTTTGGGGGGGGGGGGGGGTCATTAAGTAGAGAGGTTATTGACTCTAAATGTTTCTTAAAGTATGTCATGTTTGGTATCACATTAATAGAAATCAAATGAAAACAATGGTAGACATGTTCAATTTGTTTCCCTACCACCTTACAAAATGTTTTAGCTGATTGAAGACGTAATGTCCTGAAAATTGTGATTTTTGAAAAAAAATATTGCAATGAAAGTTAAATACCAATTTTTCACTGAGGGCTTTTTTTTCTTATAAAGAAGGAAAATAGTAATTTCAAAAATATCCTGTAAGTTTCCGTTTCAAAGACAAAAAAAAAACAGATTACTTAAACGGCTGAAGTCAGTTTTTTTGCGTTAGGGCCTATAACGAATAATAGAAAGCCGTATCGTAAAACTCGAATTCATTATTAAAACGGTTTCTGTTTTATAGTCTACGAAATTGTACTTTCATGACTGCAACATTATCTTTACATTGTTTATAGACTATGTCATTTACTAGTTTCAAATACAACATGGTGTCTCAATTGCGACCCATTTTGAATGATCACAAAATGGTTGTATGTAAAGGGGTTAAAGTCGCCATTATGAAATACACAAGGTGCCTGCATGTTATGAAGCCAAAACTTAAAGGACATTTTAATAATGCCAATTGACTTCTTTTTAAGCAAAAAATTCACTAAAGAATTCTGAATTTTGACTTTTTTTCCACGTAAACTTACAATTTTCAATCAGGTGTAACATTTTGCAAGGTGAAAGGGTAACAAATTGAACATCAATACTATTGTATTTATTATATTTCCTTTAATTCGATATCAAACATGACAAACTTCAAGCACAATTTAGAGTCAACAGCTTATATATTGAATGACCCCCTTAAATATCAGGTTCCACAACCCACATCCACACTTGAAATCAGCTTCTTTGCTATTTTTTCCTAGATAAGCCATAGTTGAGGGATAATAATAGCACAATTTTGAATTTTGACATATTTTAGACAAAAATTGCGATTTTCAGGTCATAACGTCTTTAATCACGATTTTTACGCCCTAATGTCTCTAATCGGGTATAATTTTTTGCAAGGTGATGGAATAACAAAATAAACAACTCACTCGGTGTCTTAAATTACATTTGCAATAATTTTATATCAAACATGACATACTTTACGTATAACATGGGGCCAATAACCCTCTATTTTTAATGACCCCCCTAAAAATCGAGTTCCCCAGCCCCTACCCTTCTTTACTTTTTTCTGTAAATATTGACACCTATACCTACCATAATCAGTTAAAATCAGTCTCTTTGCATTTTTTTTTTCGGATGAACCGTATGCAACCTGAAGGACCCTTGGGTGTATGTCAGCAAACCACTAAATCTACTTGTGCAATCTTAAAAACAACTAATACGTATGCACCCATCTAATAAAAAACACGTGCGCGTATGTGGACAATCGTAAAAACGCCTTGTGGGTACGTTCACAATCCTAATCACTTACTCAACCTAAAAAAACTAAAACACTTACGCACACATCCAAAAAATACTTGCGCACAACATAGAAAAAAATTTCGCGTATAGGCTACCCTAAATTCAATTGCGCAACCTAAAAACCACTAACGCGAACACGAGCATCCCACAATAATCTTGCGTGTAACCCAAGAAACACTTGCGCGTATATGCGCAACCCTAAAATCATTTGATGCTCATTTTCTCCTTTATACGAGTGCTTTAAACGGAATGGTCAGCCAAGGACCACACGTTAGAGAGTATTGAAAAAACCTCAAGTAAATAGCATTTATTACTTTTTATGCATACGGCCCATTATTTCATTTTAAACCCTTTTATAAATTTTACATATCTAGTGCTGAAAACAGTTTATTAAATATTATATGACTCATACATAAATTCTGGGCATTTTATTGGTTTATCGCGGTTTTGTAGACTTTATCATCTTTCCTCCGTGTGATGGTAGAAACTATCAGTACGCTACACTGAAATAGACATGCTCCTAGTCGCGGCTCGGCAATATGTTATAAAGTTAACCCAACCATTGGTGGATGAAAGTGAAGTTTTCAATATTTTGAGGTAAAGAATTTATGAACGGGTGATATTAAAACGAATATTAACTGCCTTAAATTCGCGTGAGGCTGGAAATATCAACACTCAGTAAGGCGGTGGTCACAACCCGTTGTGCGGTTTTGTTTTGTTTGTTTTTTGTTCAAACGGTTTTTTTGAAAAGCTACGTTTTCTGCGTTAAAAAAAAAACATGGCACACGCAGGGAGGAGGCACGGTGTGATTACGTTGTACGCACGACACGACTGACCCTGAGTGCCTGCGTGCATCGTACATTGCGCACGTTGTCAGTACTTACATCGTGCGTGCAACGTATGAAATCCTTGCGACTACCATGCTATTATAAGGAAACCGTACTTACACGAACGGTGTCCGCACGTGCTAAGTGCGTCATCCGCAAGGCAAATAACCTTAGGAAAAATAGCGAAAAACGCACGTTGTGCGTATGTCGTGCGCACGTCGTCGGTACCGAGCACGCGGGTCACTGAACTGATGCTAAATTGGTGTCCCGAATGTAACCAATACGCAGAGAAAGTTCATCTTGCTTTAAAACTGCTTCGTCGTGTCTGCGTGCTCTAAAATTCGTACGATGTCGGCACCAACAACATACGGGACGCACGATTTTGCCTACGTTTTTGCACGTAGACAGCATGTACGTGCATGTATGACAGGTTGTGACCACCTCTTAACTAATGTGTGTACCATTCTATTGACCGTACATGTACCGGCTCGTGAAATGTAGGATCAGGCGGCATAGGACACGATAAATAGTATCCACTAGATTTAGGGACGAGGGATTTCTAAAACGGAAATTTAGGGTACGATTTACGTGTATTTTCTATTGGGTCACGGGACTCACGTATTGAAGAAAATAATTACAAAGATCATATGTTTACCTTTCCTCAAAAAATTACAAAAGTGTTCTTATAGTAATCAACATAATTATGTTATTCTAAATCCGCTGGGGTTCACGCGTTATCATATTTTTTACCGATTACGAAAATAATTTTAGTGATCATCCCGGAAGTTGATTTTTCCACGAATCTCAACGGATGTACGCCAGACGGACGGTATGAGACATGACGTAGTCAGTGGATCGGCTACGGTACCGCCCGGCAACCAGTAGCAGTTGCCGCGGCCACCATCGTCTGTGTAGGATGCAGTTGTCGGCTTGTACATGTTATTCATTATGCATATCTGATGTATACAACAGATATGCTACTATGAGCTATACATATTAAAGACGAAACTACATTATTTTGCCGCGGCCGCCCACAAATGGTATTGCACTTCATGATGATATTCCAACCATCAAACTCATTTATATGCTTATTGCTAACCCTACTCACCTGCTGGCGGGCTAATCGTTGCACTTCCACCATCAGGTATGTTTGGCGGGAAAATCGGGTCTTCGGTTTCTTCTGGCTCTTCAGCTTCAGTTTCTGTATTGATTAGGGTTAATAAAATGCCACCGACTGAAATAAAGATAATTTATACATTCATGCAAAATGATCATGCAAAGATCATGCAAAACAATAATGAACGTGCAAATAAACGGTACCTTCTACAAAATCTTTCATAATATCGTCGTTGGATAAATGTTAACAATTGATAAATCAAACAATTGGTACTTCTTGGGAACGTATATTGTTGCCAATAAATGCCAAATTTTTAAAAACTGTTATATTTATAATAAAAGGTGAAAAAATCCTTTCCCTTGACGGTTTATTAGATGATTCATACCTATTTTAAAATATTCTAATCGTGAACAAGTTCAAAATGGCGTCAACAGACTACTTTAAAAAAGCTGACTCCTTGTTTAACCGTAACTTTTTTTCAAATGTTGATAGATTGATGTCCACCTTTAAATGCCGAATTAGAATACACGTTTACCTGGTTTTTTTATCGTTTTAATCATACACGATATAGAAGCCATGCATGCATTTAACAATTGGCACAACCATTAAAACTTAAGTAACCAAAGGGTGTCCTAGAGGCCCTACAAAAGATACATCGCCGCTCCATGCAATTGTCAACCTTAAGGCTACAGTCCCTAAAAACGTCTCGCTCGGCTGAATGTCATGTTTACTGCAATTTTTTACTACTTACACCCATCAGAATATCACAATGTTTGGCGTACATATTGAATAGAGTCTCTAGCCTATACATGGAACTTTACTAGTGATTTCACGTCCATTATCAAGGTCAAAATGACGCATAAAGACTACTTCGAAAAAAGTTAACCCTTTTTCGCGGAAGCCTCATAATTTCATGATGTTCGAACAATTCGACTGGTTTCAAATTTTAACGTTGTAGGCTTGATACTTCTTATTGAATTACAAACAATATTTTATAAATATGCTGAGTTGATTTTGAATGATGATGTAACAAACTCGAGTTGTTTTGCCCGAAAATCCGGACGTGAACTACGATTCTGAGTTCGCCCTGTTTGACCGGTGAATTGCCTGTTTTAATTATCTACATTATCTACATTTTGTCTGATATACGCATTCGCACAATTTACTTACAAATTGAGCATTCCAATGAGGCAAAAATTGCAATTTTTGTGTAAACGTGTAAACAAAAGAAACATACGGCATTCTAATGTTTATGTTTTAGATTTTAGTTTACGATCTCAACGCTGCCTTGATAGCTCAGCGGTAGATCCCTCGTTTCGTAATGCATGACTAACCCCTGCCATAATCCATGGTTCGAGTCCCTGCAAAGGCAGTGGAAACTTTTTATCTTTTCATGATTAAAAAATAGTTAGGATTCACATTTTCCTGAGCAGATGGATTCCCTTTACCCTAACGCAGCTAGTTCCTCAATTGCAAAAAAAATCAAATCCAGTCGTTTTCGTTCTAATTAGCATTTAGTGATTTTTCGAGGGCGCTGTTCAAATTTGTTTTCCTCATAAAATTGAAATAACTGAATAACTTTTTTCAAAAATTTTATTTTAGCAATGTAGTTGTACTTGCAATGTGCAAATTTGAGAAAATTTTCATGCGAAAAATTCTATCTGGAACAGGGTTTATGAAATTTTGGGAAAATGTTTGATGCAGCATAAAAAATGTTTTTGGGCCGCCATTTTGAAACGGTTAAGCCAATTTTCAAATTTTGTTCTGTATTTTGGTCCTTTTTACATGCTTTATCATTGACCAGACTTTCAACGTAAAATTCATATCGCACAAGGATTAGACGCTAATGTATCGTATTGTTTTTATATGTACTGCCCTCTTTTTGTTAAACTATCTCCAGCACATCTCTACTACTGATCTAGTACGTACGATGGATAATTGGCTTGTACACACATTGTTAACATTCTGCTCGTGGAAGATAGCTACCAATACTTATTCCTGATTGGCCAATATGTACATATCTCTAACAGTATTCTCTATTGGATATTTGGAACATAAATATTAGAAGAACAGGAATTTGAAACAATCCCAAAGCTCGATAAATCTGTATTAGGGATATACAGAAATTAACTCAACTTGGTCGCAAGGATTGAAAACAAACGGAATTCGATTTGCGGCTTGTTGAAGAACTGTGTTTGATAGTGGTAGCTTCTGACCTTTATAATCCATTTTAAAATCCATCCAATTTTATCATTATTATGTTCAAAATCTGATATTTTGTATTCTGTCCGATATCCCTGACCGATATTTTTGGAAATCGGACAGTTCAGAACATAATAATGGTGCAAATCGGTCATTGCGTTTCAGAGATATAAGCTGTTGAAGTGTTGCCAGAAGAAGAAGAAGAAGAAGAAGAAGAAGAAGAAGAAAAAGAAAAAGAAGAAGAAAAAGAAACAGAAGAAGAAGAAGAAAGAAGAAACCGGACAAAAACAAACACCTGCCGCCGACTGCGGCAGCGTAATGATCATTTCAGTCTGAAGTTATGCTGAATTTGAAAAGACTCACTGATGCATGTGTAACTGTCACTATTCAGAAATCAATCAGAAACCTGGCATAGAAAAACGGGACAGGAAGTAAAATGATTTTGTCGTTAGGGAATGGCCAATACCTTTAAAAGAGAGGGCTATACTATACATTTTTATGCAGTCAATACTCTGAATTGTTTTCACTTTTAAATCTGGCGCTAATTTAAAATGATCGATCCCTCACCGATGAAGGGCAATCGCCAGCCTTGTCAAGGATGACGTTCCGCGCATTAAGTACCATAACATCCTGCTATTATTTCCATTGTGTTGGGAGTGCGAGTCTTCATTTAGATACAATTTGTTTTCAATAGGGCATACACTACATACGATAATCACTTAAAACGGACATTGGACAAAAGAATTGGTCAAATTCTCTCTCCTTCTATGATATCTCGATAGTATAACTGACCTTAGTAGTTGAGAGGTCATAACTTATTCTGAACTGGGCAATAGATGGGGCTAAAGACAGTGCAATTTTCTAACATTTGTGATCGGAAAGGTGTTTTAAGGGGGGTACCTAGGAACCCCCCTCCCCTGGGCATCAACGGTCGGGAAATACCTTGGTTACGTAAGTGTTAAATGATAAGGACTGATGACCTTCCCGTAAACATGGCGCAGTGTAATGTGTCCAAAAAGATATTTCATTTACGGATTGTACCTGGGATGGTTGGTTATTGCTACAATTACGTTGAATATTTTGGAATAATCTGGAATGTTCATTAAATGATACGTCATGCAAGGCTTCTGTGACGGAACTCGTATTAAACGTGCACTCTTGTGAAATGCTGGTATGCTTTATAAATACAGATAAATGGATTGTTCTTGATACATTTGAAATACTTACCAACTTGTGGTTCGGGAGCTTCTGTTGGTTCCGGTGCTTCCGGAGCCTCTGTTGGTTCTGGAGCTTCTGGTACCTCTGCAGATTCTTCTCCAGACTCTGAACTGGCCCCATCCGCTACTTGGTTTTCGGGGTTACCAATATCTACAATTGGGGCAGGGGCAAGGTTTGATGTAACTGGAAGAGCCTCAGTAGGTTGTGGTTGTTCTGCTACTTCTGGCTCTTCAGGCTCTTCGGGTTCTTCTTCAAGTTCTGGTTCTTCCGGTCCTTCAGGCTCTTCTGTTGGTTCTGGTTCTTCAGGCTCTTCGGGTTCTTCTGTAGGTTCTGGTTCTTCCGGTCCTTCAGGCTCTTCTGTTGGTTCTGGTTCTTCTGGTTCACCTTGTGGTTCTGGTGCTTCTGGAGCTTCCGGAGCCTCTGTTGGTTCTGGTGCTTCAGGTTGTTCTACATCTTCTTCCCCAGATTCTGAACTACCCCCTCCTGCTATCTGGTTTTCTGGGTTTCCGGTATCTATAATAGGGGCAGGGGGTATAATTGGAGGAAAGATTGTTGGATCCGGTTGATTTGGTACTTCTGGCTCTTCGGGTTCTTCCGGCTCTTCGGGTTCTTCTGCAAGTTCTGGTTCTTCTGTCCCTTCAGGTTCTTCTGCCGGTTCTGGTTCTACTGGATCTTCTGGTTCGCCTTGTGGTTCGGGGGCCTCTGGTACTTCCGGTGCTTCAGGAGCCTCAGTTGGTTCTGGTGCTTCCGGTTGTTCTACATCTTCTTCTCCAGATTCTGAACTACCCCCTCCTGCTATCTGGTTTTCTGGGTTTCCGGTATCTATAATAGGGACAGGGGGTATAATCGGTGGAAAGATTGTTGGGTCCGGTTGATTTGGTATTTCTGGCCCTGGTGTTACTCCTGGCTCCGCCTCCTCCTCTTCTTCTTCTTCTTCTTCTTCTTCTTCCGGCGATTCAGGTTCTTCCGTAGGTTCTGGTTCTTCTGGCTCTTCTGGTTCTTCTGTTGGCTCCGGTTCTTCTGGTGCTTCTGGTTCTTCAGTAGGTTCTGGTTCCTCAGTAGGCTCTGGTTCTTCCGGCTCCTCTGGTTCTTCCGGCTCCTCTGGTTCTTCTGTAGGTTCTGGTTCCTCTGTAGGCTCAGGTTCTTCTGGCTCTTCTGGTTCTTCCTGTGGATCGGGTTCTGGTGCCTCTGTCGGTTCTGGTGCTTCTGGTTCCTCTTCTCCACTCTCGCTTCCTGACTCTGCCTCTGGAGCTTGTTGACCAGCAGGAATTTGTTCATTTGATTCTTCAGCACCAGTGCCCTCTATTTGTGCAGCTGGTGGTGGAACATTAGTGCACACATTATTGACGTAGTAGGCTTCTGTAAGCACTATGCCAAGCTCAGTGATATGTTTTTCTTTGGCTATTAGATATTTGCAACGGTTTCTGTACATCTTGAATCTTGTAGTGCCTCGAAAATTAACATATGTCGCACAAACTTTATTTATGCCCTCTCCTTTGCAATTTGTTGGAATAACATTCGCTGTGAAAACAAGAAATAGATAAATTTCGCAGAATTATAAGTTATATCAGAAACAGGAGTCTCGATAAACGCAATTCTGACAATTGATTGAGAAACATATAAATTATAAACTTTGTAAACCCTCGAGGCCATTTCGAAAAAGTTGAAGAATAAGAATAAGGATCAAAATGAGGTAAGTGAGTTTAGTCACTGAACCACGCGGTTTTTCAAAAGCATGCGTCATTGGTGTCTAAGAATCATCCATCAGGATATTTTTTTTTTTGCATTAATTCATTTTTATTAATAATGAGAAACAACACAAAACCAGATTCATTTGGTAGGCATTACTAGCATTAAAGAAATAGCGCAAGTACCAGACCACATCACAGGACGAATATTACAGCGCGCCATGTGTTTAAGGCTTGTAATGCCTACTAACCATTTGAATCTGAAGTTTTCGTTTCTCATCATTTATAAGATGAAAAAAATAATATCTTGAGGGATGATGCTTAGAACATTATGACGCATGCTTTTGAAAAACCGCACGCTTCAGTGACCAAACTCACTTACCTCATATTGTACAGTGCAAAAATGAAATTACCAAACTTTTTTAAAATTACCTCAAAGGTTTTAAAAGTTCATAATTTCCGTGTTTCTCAGTCAATTGTCAAAAATAGGGTGTTAAATAAAAGCTGAAATTCCAGCGCTTGTTTACAAAATCTCTAAATTACGTTTGCGAGTTACGTATTGGCGCACGAGCCATTTTTTGAGGTGAGGCGATACTTTTTAGTATAGATGTGTCAAGTTTAGCGAAACACCTTTTGCAGCCCATTTATTTTATGTTTACTATGTTGAACATGTGGGTATATTTTTTTAATCCCTATTGCACATAATAGAACGGCCCTTTGAGCATGGTCAGATGACATTTCTAAGGACTTAGTTTTTTTCGTGTAAAATGACAATTGTTCAAAGCGTAATTATCTATATTTTAATGTATTACCAAGGGGTTGTATATTTATTTTTAGCCATGTGTCTCCATCAATCAGCAATAAGTTCCAAATTTGACTTTCTGCTGTTTCTGACCCCAAATTATCTAAATATCCTTAATAATTGATTTGGTTTTAGTTGTTAAGGTAGAACAGCGGCTCTACAAAAAATTAAAGTGTTTCACATTTGTTTTGCCCTTTAGGAACACCCGTGTAAATTTAATTTTTACCGTTGGCGTGTTGAACACCTCTATTAAATTTGGTAGGTAGTCTTTAGGAAGTCCTGGGAAACAAACTTTAATTATATTCTGAAGCAATTATGCTACCGGTATCGTATTTCATAACAATCACACCACAATAGGCAATGAGAATTAGATTAGTAACTGCACTTTACTTGGCATTCACGAAATTCAAAATAAAAATACACCTTGTCTTGTATTTGTCCAAATCGCTCGGCTACGCGTTTTAGCTAGGACAATCCCTTCATTTTTGTACATTTGAAATCGCGTCAAGTAAGACGCAGTTATAAATGTATAATAGAGGAAAAGTAACCTGTCTTAGAATACAATAGAAATTGAAGTCACTCACTTATGTGAGAAAAACGAGTTCGAAAATAATATGCATGGTACATATGTGGTTAGGTTTTTCTTGATTTGGAGCAGGCCTTATTTGGATACACAAACAAGGATATGCGAATATTGTCTGTCTGTAAAGGGGTTTTCTCAAAGATTCAGTTGCTTACGACTGCGGGATAACAATTTATTTCATAAATAGTAAAAAATCAAAAAAATGTTTGCATCCGTTTTGCGTGCGCAAGTTTCAATGCACACTGAACGAATGCTTTACTAAGGCGTTTGGTTAATAACGCGCCGCATCGCTGCGTAATATAGAGGGTTTGCACGTGACGTCACATGGTACTCACAACACCATTTTCATGGGCCGGCAAACAAAAAGTCCCGTCATATTATAATCTTTTAGCAGTATCACGATACCAGATCACGACTAATGATCACAAGAATATACATTACATTTATTTAGTTCAATTTTCAAGTCATGATTTGAAGTCATTCACAAGTTATAGCCGATTTTGATGTCTTGTTTACTTCACAAATTACTCCACGCCCACCAACGGCATACCAAGATGGCGGCGAAAACGGGCTGCGTATCGCGTCGTGCAAACCCTCTATATACGCGGGAAATTATGCAGACGCAGATGTGCCATCAAAAGCAATTAAATTGTATTGATTTTTTTTTTTTTTTTTTCATTTTTCTTGAAAACTAACATTGTGACTTTTCGACTTTTTTGAGCTTTCCCTATACCTTGTGTGGTAAATCGGGTGATTTTTGGGAAAATATGTACTTTTTGAATTGGCTGTATCTAAAAAAACGAGCACGGTGACCTATTTTTTTAATTTTAGATTTGTTATTAGCACAACTAAATCTAAATTTTTAAGAAAATCTATGGACATTTTGCATCTCTGAGAAAACCCCTTAACTCCGAACACTAACCTGGACATGCCATTTTAATAAAAGTTAATCGCTGGTTGTGTCTTCTTTTGCAATTTTCTCTTTTGAGGTCACATTCGCTATCATACGTGTGACCATTGTTGCCGCAAACAGGTCCGTACAGCCACTGTGGGGGACACCAATCCTCAAGACAATCACAGTCACAGACAATGTCGGTCAGTGGTAGTGGGGCACCAACATCGCCATTGAATTCTAGAAAGAAAAAATGAAAAAGCGGTTCATGTTAAGTATTGCTAATGTTATTCTTTAGATCCCATTTAGGGATAAAACCATGCACTTTTATCAACCCTTAAACTTCTTTCGTTTTACCTATATTAAGTAAACACTTCTAGAAACAGGTTACATGCTGGATGAACATGATGGTGATCATTGTGATATCCATTTTTTGACCATTTTTTGCCATTCAAAAATTAGAATTTTTTTTTAAATTAAACTGACATAAATGTTAAGCATACTCTCTATAATTATTTGCATGTTTTGTGGCCGTATAGTTTCTTGTAGATGTGTTTAAGGGGTTTATCCCTCTTAAAACGTCATGCCAAGGGAATCTGTGAATTTTCGGTGAGGAAAAACAACCTCTGTTTTGTACCTGTTGTATTTGCTTACATACATATATAAACTATTTTTGGGCCTGTATTATTGTTTTATATTCTCACCACATCAAGTTGGCTTACTTTGAATTTACCTTCCAATTCAGCGTTTAAACAAACTCGCTTTTAGAAATGTTTACTTTTTTCTGGTTAGGGTAAAGTAGCTGGTAAGAGTACTAATTGCCAAGTGTATATGTGTAATGACTTCATGAAATATATTTGAAATATGGGAAATACTTGAAATGTTCATTCTCATCGACAAAAAGTTGAAACAATGACATATCTATCATGAGGGTCACTAAAGAATGAATTAAATTTAACGGAAACAAAATTCCGAATGATAAAACAACACCTAGCATAAGTAGCAAACCAGATGCTCGTTGAATTTCAATATCGGCATTTTTAATATGGGAGTGAGTTTCTTGTAAGAAAATTATATTGCTATTGATACTGAGATATCAAATCAAAACTTTCATTCTCTTAACTATCTTTGATTACATAGTAAATTCTAACAGTTCAAATGATATTTAAAAATACACCCATTTCTATCTATAAAATCTTTGTCTTGTTTGGAACTACCATATACACCTCAGGAGTAAGCACATTCTCAACCAATATTTTATCCCTTGTCTAAACGCTTTAATTTCATTTCATTTAATAAGTCACTTGTGGTACGTCTTCTTACCCTTTACATAGCAATACTATTTGTGTGAGTGAGTATGAAATATTTTTGGCCACAACTGTTTTATGTTGAATATCTACCATACTTATAACGCTTATGGTCATCCTTTTCGAGGTGAGGCCCATTTGCGTTTCATCTCATTCACTTCATCCATACCTGACCCCTTCCTGGTAATCGTTGATTAGAGTTAATTAATACCTTTATTTGGCTAATATTTTCAATTGATTTTATAGGCTAATACATTATCTTCAAAATCATACCAAATTTATGACATTTCATACGATTATTGAAAAGTTGTGACAACATTTGATGCAGAATGTACGTATATCATCCACACCAACCACATTTATGCCTGTTTTCATGTCTGGCTAAATTAGCTTATTGACTTATACTCGTTAATAGCGTTAATAATCAATTTTATTCGTGTAAATTCCAACTTGTTTTTGATAAACAATAACTAGACTTTAAAATCATATAAGATTTGTGACACTTCAATGGATTTTTAAGGAGATATGACAGAACAATTCATGCATTATTTTCATGATGCCTCAACCTCACCCGCCTCAACCTCACCCAACTCCACCCTGGCTAAGTAGCTTTAACGGGTCATTAAGCTTAATTAATCACTTCATTTGGGTTCTATTCTTGATTTCTTGAAAGTTAAATAAATTGTCTTTAAAATCATACCAAAATTATGACATTTCATTTGTTTGTTGAAATGATATGACAAAAATTGATGCATAAATCACTCTCCATGTAACAAATCCACCATTTATGGGTGCCCACATTAAAAAGAATGACCTTATATCTTAATTTCCGCTTTTTGCAATTCTATGCTTTTATAAACTTGAGCACTATCAAAGTTTAATTTACTAAGACACTTGTGGTAGGCCTTCTAGAAAGTATATACATGTATTTAATTCTTTCGTAGACGACCTACCACAATAGATGGCAATTATTATCAAAAATGCTATACGTTAATTTCAAAGCACATTTTAAAACCCCGGGCATCTAAATGCTTACCACTTATTTCCTAAACTCGAAACTCTTCCCCACTTTCTACAAACCGAATTTGCAATGTATCTAGCACTGCCAACTGGCAAATGAGACCACTATTTTTCACTTGAAGGACCATTGATTACACACAAAAATAGTTCTGACGATTTTTTTCGAAAATTTTGTGAAACACAAATGATCCCTTACGGAAACATAATCTTAGATAGACTATTAATTGTCATCCTGTATTTCTGTAAAAGTTTTAGTTCTGGACTCGGATTTACTAATCTGTTCAAGTGTTCTTTGTAGTCAGTACATTTTACTACGGATAATAAACCGAGTTACACCATTAGTCGCATGTTGATTTATATATTCATATCATGGAAATCCAGTCATCCCTTACCCCCGTTACCATTTGCAACGGATACTAAACATATTAAATGCAATAACTTACACAGGTATTTTTAGAAATAGGTTTTTATGTAAATATTGTTTGACATATTACGAGGTTAAGCTTAAGCTTTGCTAAACAAGTTGAGTTACGTATGTATACGAGAAATTATCAGTCCTCACGAATTGAAAATCGTGATGTATTCGGATTTGAGAATTTTGAATACAGTGTGTAACTCACGTGACGCTCTAATTTCACAATACAATGAAATATTTTTAACGGGTGAATGGTGATTCATTATCTGATAGTTCTTTGTAGATGTTATTTACACATATGACACAAATTAAAGCTGAAACCAACTTACCCTGCTCTTCGCTGTCGACATCCTGAGCTTTCACATAAATTGTGGGGACGGAGACTAGCAAGATGAGTAGCCATAGCAACGGTAAATCCATCCTGAATAAAGCACAAAGGAGTTGTATCAGCTCAATTAGCCTATTCAAACTGGTATTTTTCCCGCGTATTTTTTCCCATTTCACTCATACAAAAAAAGGAATTTTTAAAACATATGATTTGAAGGAAATTTATTTCTTTGGCATTGTTAAGATATTAATTGAGTATGATATAGAATTAAAAACAAACAAATAAAATTCTTAGTCAGTAAGTGTGAATTCACTTCCTTAAAAAGAAAAATTGGCTATCCATTATGAGACAATTTATGACAGCGCGTTAGCGTTATACGCAGTGGACCCGCGCGTCGATTGCATTGAAAATTGCAGCTTAGTGTAGATGTTCGCACACATCTGACGCGCAATTCTGTACTTGAATTGGAATAATTTATATTTAAATAGGGATGTACCTTTTTTCAATAATGATGTATATTGTTTTGTGCCAAATAACTGACTTCATTCTTGATCTTACAATGTCTCAAGTTTGTGACTAAGAAGATGAATAAAAAATAAGATTATTGTTTTACCTGTCATCTGTCGATTCATAATTAATGGGCGTACATTATATTTTCGTAATGGGCACCCCCATCGAGCACCCATTACTCAAAATGATGTATGTCTATCCATTATGAGACGATAGATGACAGGCAAAACAATAAATTTTATCTTTTATTCTCTAAATAAACAAAAACAAAACAAGAAGCATTTAGTCTTGAAATTTGATCCGAATCCATCGTTTATTTTTATGAACCAAAAATAATTCCAAAGAGGGATGCATCACCAACCTCAATGAAATATTGAAATGATGTTGATAAAATAAACTATAGTACTGAAATATAAATTTAGTAAAAGCTTACTTACCTTCAATTAATTCTCTATATAATCTGCTAGAAACCAATGCTGAATACAAGAAAACCACACACACTTGGTTACGATTTAGTGATCAATATCTAAAGCAACTTTCCGGGCCAAAAGTTGAAATGTTATGTCAGTCCAAGAACATCCGCAAAGACCGTGAACTTCAACCATAAATTCCTCCAACTCCAGTCGTCCTTTGCTCAATACACACTGCAAGTGTGAGCAAAGATATCTAAAAATTAAGCCTTCTACTTAAATACAATGTTATAACAAAAATGTCACGCCTTCATCATGTTTCTAATGTAACATGACGATAAATCTTTTAATTGTCTCTTGTAAATTAAGTAGTGATTAGAAATTAATGATTAGGAGTGTAGAATCATACACCTCCAACAACCCTGATCATATTACGAATTAATCTGAGCGCCAATTGTTTTAAATATTTTTAGCCAACTTTAACGGAAATTGATATTATTTAATTATTTTTCAATGTTTGACGCTTTTCGGGTCACAAATTTAAGTTCTGCTATTAAAGAGAGGGAGGATGCGCGATACAGTTTCAGACTTGGGCATGTAGCCCATGTGCTCATGTGTAAAATCTACGATAGTACAATGACCGTGATTAGTTAGTCCGATTAATCTCTTGTCTTGTGAACATATCCTGATTAGACAAATGCTAGCATATCGTATATCTGTTCAGTAAAACAAAGATTTATACCCTAGACCTTATTTTGCAAGCATTCACCATTTTTTATATTTTTTCTGTAAATAAAATGACCATTATTTTGCGCGTTTTGTAACATTTTGTAAAAAATTATACACATATTTAAGCTTAAATTAGCAAACATGGTCAAATAGGTTCTTCTGGCGTTTTGCTCACATTTTAAAAATGTCAGTCATTTTCATCTTAAATCAGCTAATATTTCATAAAATTATAAGTTTTAAAAATGATCCCTAAAAAACTATTAACAAAACCGTATGTACCACCCCACTCAATAAAAAGCCGGCCTTCAAACTAATATAGCAACCAGCTTGGGGATTTGTATAATTTCAAATTATGAAAGAGTCCCATATTCGTTTTATTTCCACTCAGTGGCGTGCCCAAATTCGGGGTTGCTTTTAAACGCTACGTCAAAAAATGAGTGTACTTTTTGCTTTTACGTATCACATTATTCAGGGGAAACTAATGCTTGTGCCCCACGGCCCCCACCAATAAGAAATTTCTGCGAACGCCACTGAAAAAACCTTTGAAATCTTTGATGTAGTTTTCTTAGGTTTTATTGATAGTTAATAAGCACGTAAGGATTGCATTTTATAGTCCATGTATAGTGTATTGAACTTAAACATACCGTTTGTTTCATGTCAACTGGTCAATCGGTAGTATACAACAAAAGCTATGTTATATCGAATATTTTGGTAGATTTTTGTTTGGTCCAATTTTATGAGTGTTGGTAATAAAAGCAGGGGTGTTTCTGATCGAATGAAAATGGGTTATATTGGAAAATTTATCATATCTGTTTTATTTTGACATCAAACTTGTGCATTTTTTCAGCATATAGATAAACAAATAGCATGTACATGATAAATTAGTAAACATTGTTACGGTTGAATGAGCAGATCAAGCACAATCAATAGAATTTCATTCTTGGGGAACTTACAAAATCGTGAAATTTGACCAGGGAAGTTTACATCCAAATATTTGACAAGCATATTGAATTCTGTTTCGTGGACTATAAAGCCAAGAACTTAACACGCAAAGATTGTAATGTTTTTGTTTTAATTTGTTGGGATTTGTTTTGTTTTTGAGACATTTTATTAAAGGTGGTAGCCAACAAAGCCAAAGTTTATTTTTTTCATCACCAACTGAGGCATTTCCTATCATATGCACAGCCAGCTACAGACGTACTTGTAAATCCTATTGCTCTTCAGATCTAATTGAGTATATCCACTATATCCATTTTGTGCCAAATCATTTCTTTTTAAAGCGTTTATAACAACAATTGTCAACAATTGTTTGAACTTATCTTTAGACGAAATGTGTTTTTTAATAGAAAAGTTAATGATGTTTGAATTTCGCTTTATTTAACTTTATGTATAGTGTTATTTGAATCTCTAGCTTATCAATGGCTCATTCCATGGAAAATGAAACTTTTTTTGATTTCAAGTAAAAAATCAGCGTTTTTATCAAAACAATTACTAGATGTTTAAAAATTTCTACAAAAGGAAATAGGGTCATACGTGATGACAATAAGCATAAAAATCTACACCCGGTATCTACATATTAAAGGCTCATTCCAAAGTAACGTTTGTGACCGAAAAAATAAATGGCCACAGAACCTAGCATAAACATTATATCAATGAGTTTGTTGTTGATAATGGTGCTCACTGGTGGGGTCAAGACATGTAGATGTTTGAAAATTAAATCAATTGCCAAAATCCTGAGTAAATTCCATGTAACGTTCGGTAATGTTTGTGACCGCGCACGGTACGGAAATGGTTTTTTGCTCCTAATCACTTCAAAGTACAATTTCTCTGAAGTGTCAACAATTTTTTTATTGCGCCTTACACCGATTATGGGAAACATATTTACAAATATTTCATAAAAGTTACAGAACATTATATTGCCAGGATTTATTTTAATGCAATGTTTTGTGTTGTAACGTTTGGTAACGTTTGTGACATTTTGGTGTAACTTTTTGGTAACGTTTGTGACATTTTTGAAACAAAACATGTGCTCATTCATGCACGGATAGACAAACTTTACCATTTCTGATTGGAAAATACTTCTCACATACCAAGTAACAAATGTATGACTGAAAAACATGTTTATGTGGTCGAATAAAAAAGCTGATTTTTTGCTTGAAATCAAAAAAGGTTTAGTTTCCACTGGAATGAGCCTAAACATTCCCATACATTTGGTCAGCATAGATTAATGTATGTTCATAATAAACATAACAATGTAAAGGTTAAATGAGCTGGTCAAGAGTAATCTTAAATCTGATGTCTTAGTATAGGCATATAGTCGCATAATATAGGTCTACTATCAGTAGTATACATATAATACCATATACTATGATCCTCACACAACATGTTGCTATCTAATGATTTCCCAGATATCGGGTCAAGATCCTAATTCATTATCTGAGTGGTGAGAAAGTCATTCCGAGCGGAAGCAGGGTTGACATTTCTCAACCATTATTGTTTCCTTCATTTCTCATTGTTTCCCGTGCCAGTTTGGCAGAACTTTTCAAGTTTCCTCAACAATGTCCAGTGAAAATGTAAACACAAAACAAATCTAGGCTAATATGAATAAAATTATAATAGGTCTATGCTTCGTTAATTAGACTTAAACACTAGTGTTAAAAAATAGCAAGCTTACCTGAATGACAACTCTACAATTGTTATATTTTGCAATGTTTATTATAATTTCCAAGCTGATAGATGTCCTTATTTCTAAGACAGCACGTACTTACAATGAACCTGAAATCTTTATCCCCCTACCCGGAAACTCTGCAGAACAATTTTTTCTATCACCACGAACACCGGTCCTATTACTGATTGTTACAATACAAATGTTTTGGACAGAGTAGAGGTCATATTACATTAAAAGAAACCAATAACCCTTCCTCGGACCCTGACCAAGCATTGAAAGTAACTAAAGGGTTTTTGACTTTTGACAACATCAACAAGATTACCCATCAACCACATCGGTTTCTTGTGTCACCATTTGATTCATTGAAATAGTTCCTAACTAATGTAACATGATCGGACAAGCACCTAAATGTCATGAACCAAAATAAACTAGGTTGTTTTGTCTCTTTTTTTTTTTGTCTTCTCGGACAATGAACTTGAGAAAATTTAGACTTTAGACTAAACATAATACTCCAGGTGTTTCATGCAATGCCTGATATAGGCCACGTTATAAAGATTCCCAAAAAAGTATCGCCTCACCTCGAACAAATGGCTCCTGCGCCAATACGGAATATGCAAACGTAATTTGAAGATTGTGTGCACAAGCGCTGGAGTTCCAGCTTTCATTTGACATCCTACATTATTTCTGACAATTGACTGAGACACACCGAAGTTATTTTAAAACCCTCGAGGTCATTTTGTAAAAGTTGCTTATTTCATTTTTCGTTCTGTACAAACCATTAACAAAAGACTAAGGATCAATATGAGGTGAGTGAGTTTGGTCACAGAAGCGCGCGGTTTTTCGAAAGCATGCGTCATGGGGTTCCCAGCATCATCCATCAATATATTAATGTTCTTATTATTAATGAGAAACGATCTAAACTTCAGATTCAATTAGTAGGCATTACTAGCCTTAAAAACAAACGGTGCACCGTTATTCGTCTTCTAATATGTTCTGGTACTTGCGCCATGTCTTAAATGCTAGCAACGCCTACCAATTAAATGTCGTTTCTTCGGTTCTTATTATTAATAAAAAAGAATTAATAAAAAATCATTGAAAAAATAATATATGGATGGATGATGCTTAGACACCAATGGCGCA
>JXSR01S007180.1:44302-64883 GCA_000969725.1 Ophiothrix spiculata | reverse complement strand
GAAAAGTAAAAAATAAAAAATAAAAAGCCGCGTACCGCATTATACTTTTCAAGCATGTTACCAGAAACAAACTTGTTTTTTTATTTGGCCTTAAGTCATCGTGAAAGCATTGGCGTGGGACTCGCGATGCATTTGCATAACGATTGAATATATAGTATTACGGGGGGATTAAAATGCAACTTGAGAATGCCATAATATTCAATACTTGGACATTTCTCGTGACATGCATCTGATGCATTCCATGTGTAAAATTCATGCTGTGCAACAACATTTGGCATCATTGATGCTTTTCCTCGTATTTCAAAGGCCTGTAACAAAAAAGGAAAAGAAACCGTCCCGACCCTCTCGTTTTTGAATGATTTAACCAAAAACTCCAAAGAAAAGCCCTGATTTGTACAAATAATCATGGGTTAAAAAGTACAAACAATTATGTAAATTCAACAAAAACATTGCGACAAACTTGAATGCAAACACAAACTCCTCTTGATGCTTTATCGCCTCAAGTGCGGACTGACGAGCCTATTTTCAAATTCGGACTAGCAAATCTTCAGACTAGCGAGCTGTTCTTTTCGGACTAGCGAGCCTTTTTCAAGGTTAAATTTTCCCCGTTGAATAACGTTTCGGACTAGCGAGCCTTTGGACTAGCGAGTCGTCAGACTGGCGAGCGGACCCCTTATTGTGTTGAAATTTGTGTAAATAACTGACATCGGTATCTATCTTTCTGTATAACTCAGAAATTAAAATGCAGTTCTAGTTTAGTCCTGTTTTGACCGATTTACAAACGCTCATTTTCTTTTTTGGGGGGGACCTGGTGTATGCGTATAGTTTTTCGTAATTTTGAAATATTCATAATTAGGACCTGTCTAAACACGGTAATTTTACCTGTCTAAACTATATTGAAGCCGGTGAAATACTTCGAGGGTCTTTTTACAATCAGTTTGCAATTTATGTTAAATAAAAAAGAAAGAAAACCCTTCTGAATACGTAAATATTGGTCAAAACAAACTAAGAAACATGATTTTAGTAGTCTGCTGGGAAGAATTTACTAGACGCAAAGGCCCTCTTGTCTGTAAAACTACAGTAACAGAGGGCTTTGAAGAATATTCAGCAAATATAGTACTAGTTGTACTAAAATGAAAGTAGGCTACTATTGCTGAAGTATTGTACAAAACGCCTAATTGTTTTATCTTTCCATTTCATAATTCCAACATCTCAATATGGACATGACTTTTTTGATAACATAACATCGACTGTTCAAGAAGAATGCATGTCTTACCTTTGTTTTGGGCGGACAATTTATTTTCAATTGCCCGTGTTATAATATGAAATAATTATAGACCATTTAGACATTATAACTGTACCAACATTTTAGGACATGAAAAAATTGCGTTTTAAAGATACATCACTTTTTGTAAAATGACATTTTACATAGAATTCAATGGCCAAATGAATATAGAGGGAGCTATAACCATCTATTTTTAACCATTTTGAGACCTTGGGGTGAAAAAACATCCAAAGGTTGTATTTTGCCGTAATTGATTTTTTTTTTGGTTTCAGTTTGTTCAAAACACTTAGGATCCATTTGTCACTTGTCGGATAGAAATTGTTCCACATCGAATTCAGTTTGCAGCAAAGGCATCATTTGGGGATAAGATTTAAAGCATCCCTTAAAATTTATTGTTTGGTAGTTTCAGGTGGTTCAAAACACTTAGGACGCATGTTTAAGATCACTTTCAGATATTGTACCTCATCGACTTCAGTTTGCAAAGGCATCACTGGGAATAAGATTTAAAGCATCCCTAAAATGTTGATTGAATTCGCATAATTTGGGAATAAGATTTAAAGCATCCCTAAAATGTTGATTGAATTCGCATAATTTGGGAATAAGATTTAAAGCATCTCTAAAATGTTGATGCAATTCGCATAATTTGGTCTTGAGGCACAGCTCCGAATGTAAATCTTGCTTCAAATTGTTTTGTTCATGAAAGTTCCTCTCGGCTTTGTCTTCAACCTACCCCCATTGATTTGCAATGCATTTTGTAGCACACTGCAGCTTGTATTGTACATGTTCACCTGATGGAAGTGATAGATATTCAGAATTCACTTCTGTAATTTACCTGAACATAATTTTGGATAGTGGACCCCCAGTTGCAGCAATTTATTTTGACAGCAACACTATGGTGCAGTTTGAAGGATAACTTATATAAGATGGTGCTCCAGCTCACATGATCTTCTGTTTTTTGTTTGTTTGCTTGCTTGTTTGTGTGTTGGATTTATTGCTCTTCGGTGCTGTTAAGTCAAGATATTGCAGTGAAGAACTTCTAAGGATATACCAGAAAAGCGCATTTAAATGACCGAGACAAAACGTCCAGTGCAACATCATCAAAGTAAACAAGGATGAGACATTTGCCAGAGAAAAGCCAGTGAGCTCTCGTGGACAAACAATTTTGAAAAAAGGTTTATATACATAAATGAGTTGATTTACGTACGATTTCTGTCTGGAAAATGAACTTGAACTTGGGCTCTACGTTTTTTAACAACCCGGCATGCTTAATTCAAAACTAAGTTATGAAATACATCTGTATGCATTTGAGGACTTTCAACAGAAAGCATCTTATCTTTGATCGAGTTTATCTCAGTTTCAGCTTTTGCTCAATGGCAGACCTTTTACAGACCGTAAGTTCTGGAAGCCAAGTTCAAGTTCAAGACGATGTTATTTTAATCATTATAACATGGTCTTTGCAAATGTTTAAAAAGTGAAATGTAGAGATGCTGTATTTAAAGCATCTATAATTCGCTGTTGAAGTGGTGCCATAATTGGATTAATTTATCGGCAACAGGTCTAAACAATTCATGCGGCTCATGACGTGGATTTTCAGGTTGCTTGAAATGTTTTAATAAAAATATTGTATTTCGGCGACTATTTTGAAAAATTAAAAAAATCACCCATAAAGTTGTAATTGCTTAAATGCTATCTCGTATTTCCTTATTCTATATATATTCATATTTTCTTATTCTATTATATAGCAGTCAAAGTTAGCTCAATCGGTAAGGTGCACGCTTGCAGTCAAAAGGTCCCGAGTTGTCAAAAGTTAGTGTGCTTGAAATTCCTTTGGACAAGGAAGTAACAGCTAGTTGTCTCGTGGAAACCCGTACGAAACTCGGGGAGCTGATCCGGGTAGCAATGGTGCGTATGTGATCTGCTCGAACCTTGATCGCCCCTAGAGGTTGTCGCAGAACCTGAAATGATGCTTGTTGTGGAATGAAGCTTACTTGGGCCACAGTGGTCAGATAAAGTGTGCAGAGGCCGAGTAGAATTACAAATCTGGGAATAGAACGAGTAGAATTACAAATCTGGGAGGCATCATAGCGCACTATAAATCCCCAGTGGGTTTTTTCCTGGTGGATAGAACCTAGACAAAATCATTGTGAGCATTATTCCCCTGATTTGGGGCCGATGGACCCTAATTTGGGGTGCTGGCTCAAGGACTATCAGAAAGTCTTCAAACTCAGAAATGTAATCGCTGTTGGCTGCGTATTGTGTGGACCGGTTACTCCTGTAACCCGTATATTTATGCAAATTGTAGCATAATCACTTCAATAGCAGAATTCTAGTTTTTAGTTTTACAATTAGTTCGTTTGTGTACAAAGATGTTGAAGAAAAGAGTTTCCTCTTGTTTGGAACGAAACCTTATATTAGCCTTATATTGGATCAGAGGGTTTCTGACTACGAAATAGGCTTGAAATTTCAGTATTTTTGTGTATAATGTTAACCGTTTGCTCAAGTGACCCATATTGTTACATGTCACTTCGAAAGTGAAATTTCAAGTTGTTTTAGTTTTAAAATTAGTTCGTGTGTGTCCAAAAATACTGAAGAAAAAGGTTTCTTTTTGCTTGGAACGAAATCTCATTATATGGGATCACACGAGTTCTGACAAGAGAATAGGCATGAAATTTCGGTATCTTTCAGTACCTATTTCCCGAACGGAAAAAAATCAATCCAATTAGGTCTACAACAATAACAATGTCTAATCTACACGTCTACAAAATAGGCCAAATTTGTTTCGTGCCGTGAGTGATTAAACCACAAACTGTGTTCACCTATAATAATGCAGATTTCCGTTAAGCATATTTTGAGAACTTTATTTGGAAAATATAGGTCGCCGTAGCAACGTATGAACACTATACCTGAGCTGAATAGGGCCTCAAGTCACAAGAAATTGACATATATGAAAAACAAACACGTGATTTTTTGGTTGGTTGTAAATATAATTCTCTTATTTAATATCAACAAATTATGTACATATAAAGTATAACAATTTGAACAACTTGACTAATCAGGTATTCATTTATCACCATTTACATAAACCTGACATTACATTTTTTTATCTAATTATTTAACACAACATCATTAGCAATCAATTTCATGAATATATACATCTATGACAATATTAGGGGAAATAATACACCCGTATTAAAATAGTCCATATACTGTTTCTTCAGTTGCCATGGAAATATAATTAGCATAACACACTCGCACAACTAACACACCCCATCTCAATTCTTTCTCACATTCAATAAAGCATAATACTCTTGATTATTATACTCTTGTCAGCCTAGAAGTACAACTATAAGAAATCATACTCTGTACGTTTTATTTGCTGCTTGATTTTGTACTAGAGGTTTTTAGAGTATACAAGAAAAAGGTTGAAAGTCCACATTGACATGTTATCTAGCAAAACGCTAATTCAAGATTTACTTATTTTAATACGTTGGTTACTTGAATATGCATTTAATAAAACAGTCATCTAAAATCAGTTAATTGCATCAGTTGAAGGTCGAGTATTCATTAGGTTGTTCACCAAATGCAGTAAGCTAAAATGGCCACAGGTCTGGTATTAAGTCAGAAAATAAATCATTAAAACTGCTAAAACTTAATGTGATGGTCTTTCACAACAATTTCTTATTTTAATATGCTAGAAAATGTTTAATACAAAGACTGGCAACTGTTTTGAGTTGTAGGAAACTATATCAAACTGTTGTTATTGGATAACCAGAAATTGACAGTGTCAGTATTTTGTCCTAAACTTGAGCCAATAACACTGGAAATCAACCCTGGTTGACTCAAGTTATATCTGACTGACAGAAAAAACTGCTCGGCATTGATTTAACTTCTTCATAGAGTTCAAACCAACTACTTGTAGGTTCCCCAAGGCGGAATTCCTGGCCCTTTTATGTGCAGATGCCAGTATCTTTCTAGTCTGTACAAAGACCCCAGGGTTATTTCTCATAAAGTCTGTGAAGGTTTATATTAATGTAATAAATTGGCTTACAGATGCCAACTCCCATTGCCATTTAGTCAGTCTTAGTCATGTTAGTGCATTATTTTTGGCTGGCATACAAGACTGAAGGTTTTTATCTCTACTCAGTATCAGGTACAATGAATAAATTATTCCCCAAACAAAATTTTTCCTACTAAACATTTGTTCGTGACATCACCAAATATTTGCCATCGAATTTAAAGTATGAACGGGTAGTAAACATTTGTTCCAATGTATATAGTAATTCAATACCATGTGCAATCTAGCGCGAAATTTTATTTGGTCTCAACTCGGTGTTGAAGTTATTTTGTTTGGAGCTGCTCGTCATTTTGACGTCACGACCAAATGTTTTGTTTTGTTTGGAGGCCGACTATGATTTGACCCATATTCTAGCATTTTAAATTAGTGCCAACGTAAAAAAAGTGTGACCAGCTGTCATCAAATGCGAACTTGATTGTTGTTGTACTGCATGGTATTGGCAAAATTTGCAAGTGCAAGTTTCTTAGAATACAGCACGGATATATCCTCGGCATGAAAGTAAAATGAAAGAATTGCTATGAATGCGTTGTTAGGTAAATTAAATTGATTAGTATTACGTTTAAATGTAAATATTTATTTTAGTTGTTTGTAAACCTATCAACGAACAGATAAATATATAGCTTGGTCACAAAAATCGTACGAACAGTGTTTAGCCCATCTAATAGGACCACGTGACGCCCTCGCTGCTCGCTTTACTCGTTGCTCGTGGTCTTTTTAAACGGACTAAACATTGCTCGTAAACTGTTCGTACGAAAATTGTGATCATAGTCTAATACATCGTACGAATATTTGCGAGCAGTGTTTAGTCCGTCTAGTAGGATTATCTGGCAGCGAGGGTCACAATACATCGTACGAACAGTTACGAGCAGTGTTTAGTCCGTCTTGTAGGATCATCTGACAGCGAGCTGAGCGAGCAACGAGGGCATCGCTCGCTAAACACTGCTCGTAACTGTTCGTGCGATGTATTGTGACCATAGTCTAAGGTATAGTCACAATACTTCGTATGACTCGCAACATACAACTTAGAGATGACAAATGTTACCAATTTGTATACTAATTTTTCAACGCCGGCTGTTTTGCAAAATCACATCTGTAGACCTAAACAATCATTATACATTTAGCAAATTAGTAACCCATCTGCAGGTACTAGGTAGTCGTAAGGGAATTGTGTCCATAGCTTTTATCACTGTTATTAAAACCAAAACATTAGTACATCAATTTGCACATAAAGCAAGGGTAGAATCAAAATTACAAAATTATACACGTACTGCGTCAGAAAATGCTTAAAGTGCATGTTTGCGTGGCTAGTTGCAGTTTCGTTGTTATGTTTCATTCGTTGTTCGATTAGAATAAACAATCTAGTTTCAATACTTGTGTTCACATGTGCAACCAATCGTTTTTCTCAAGGTTAAATATACAATCCATTTTGCTTAAAAATGTAACAATAAATACTGATTTTAGTTGTCCAGTTCACTCAACTATGATATGGGCACGTGCTTAGGACGGATCAACTTCAGTGCACTCATTTATTTTTTTTATCACTTGCAAAATAATATTATCAATTATTATTATTATTATTATCACAAGAGTAAAAATGATATGATAGTACTTGTTTCATACTGGCCTCTAGGAGATGTTGCACAGACCAAACGCCCTCATTGTTTATTGCGTTTTATTATTACGAGTAAATTTTACCTGCAACAGTAAGCATAGGCGCAGCGCTTGAGCAATCGCGGAAAAAAATACTCGTAGCGTAATGAAAAATGATGGCGTGTAAGTTTTGCAACATCTGCTAGCCTATTGTTGTCGAAAAAACCCATAATAAGTACTTAGCTTGATCTCTGAAATATTTGCAAGTGACTCTCCTCCCGTTTAAACAAACATAGACATACCTATTATCCTTCATTTTTCAAATAACTGCTCAAAGTTTGCAGTACTTAATAATCTGAAAAAATCACAAATTCCTTGAGCCCCCTTTGTAATACAAAATAAGCAATTTTTCTGTGTGTTTGGTACTGATAAATATTTTCATCATCTTTTCCCTAAGCTCATTACTAGTTAACTAGGGGGTCAGGGAATAGCCAGATTACATGTACCATCATTAGCGTCAGCTCGCGATAAAGAGGTGTCCCTGCACATTGCCACCCATAAGAAACAGTCATTCTGATACGTATCTCCTGCAGAACTGCAAACCGGCTGATATACGTCTTCTGGACATTTCCGTTCGCATGGATCTGATAAAAAACACAAAATAGTTAGTATGTGATGTTGTTCAGTTGTTGAAATTTGATATGCCGACGGAAGGGCGAATTGATCATGGTTCTTTAAGGCATCCTGGAAATTGAAGCCCTTGTAAAATGCAGTTATTTTTAGATTTAATCTGGAAAATTTAGTAATGAATTTAGTAAATTTAGTAAATTCTAGTAATGAATTTTTTACTAGGATTTGAGGTTCCACCTCCAGTTAAAAAGTCAAGAATTAAAATGATTAATAGTAACAGAAGAAATATCAAAACTGTTTACAAGCTTAAAATATGGTTTAATATTAGAGAGGAATAAAATAGTCTTTTAGATATTCTAATGTTCAATCCAATTGGGTGTTGCGTCATTGGCATTTTAAAATGTTTATCACAGCCATTTCTTATGAAGTGATTCAACAAATAATCATTAATATGCCGTCGTGGATTATGTTGATGAAATGCATTCACTTAAATGTAAATCATATTTCTTTAAATAGAAATTTCAAACCCGATATCTGTCACTTATTAATGAAAATGCTGATAATCCATAAAGTGAATGAATTGACTTCAAAAATCTTATTAAAGAAGTGACTCAAGGCCGAGTTTGAGATGATTGAAAAGTTATATTACATACGCTAAAACAGCAAATAGATTTCCAGAAAATGCAATCCATATCTCGCCATGTGAGTGCAAGAAAGTCGTATCTGAGTCGTATCTGCAATAGCTGTCATTTGTCTTAAATTGGGATTGCACACTTTATAATCTCCAGTCTTGGGTCAGTGGTTCTTGAAATGGTTCTTCAGGTGACACCGTTACCTGAAGAACCATTTCAAGAACCACTGACATAAGACAGGAACATTTTGAGGGATTTTTCACTTTCTTGTGACAAGGCATAAAATGAAAATAACGTTCGGCAGCCATTGCAGATATGACTTTCTTGCACTCACATGACGATCTAAGGTTGTAATTGAATGCTGCTTACCTGAGGAACACTCTCCTCTATGTTTCAAGGTCAACATATTGTCGTTATTGATACATGCTGCATGAGCTAGAAAACACAGTGATGGGTAGGTGTTGCCATCAGTCCCACAAACCGGGTCATTCACGCCTATTGGGCAGTAATCTGGACATTCTGTACATGAGATTTAGAAAAAAGGATTTGATCAGTCCTCAATCGAGATAACTAGGCTTTCGGTGTATAATGTTGATTAAGTACCATCTTGTCTCGAAATGGTAGGTCATGTGTACATCGGTAATAATGTTTTTACCTTGTTATTTCGAATCGATTTCCAAATAGGCCTAGGTAAGGTGTCCCAAAATATGGTTACATGTAGAAAAAAAATATTGTGCAAAAACTATAGAAGTTAGAGAAAAACACCTATTAACAAATATTACTACAACCCTCTTCTAGATACTCTTAAAAGTTTGATATTATAGCAGTAATATTTTTTGACTTATCAACAAAGGTACCTATAATATAGCATACACGTTTTGTGTTTTCGGTATTTTAATGTGTAACTTTCTTTAACTGATCGTGTAGAATAAGACTGTATATAATTTGAACCAAATTTAGTACAATTTGCAATAAACACGATAAGGGATACCTGCATTTCATGCATTCCAGATTGAGTTCTTTATCAAATTGTGATGTGGAAGGTGAGAATGCTGTAATAAGCATATTCAGTTATTCAAGGGTAACATTAATTCTTTAACCATGTCAACTGTTTAAACTGCACAATTTTGTGAAAAAACAGATTCGGTTTGAAGTAAAATCTTTAAAGAATAATGTATTTGAGATCGTGGATATAAGAAATAATTCAATTGCGTTTTGTCGACTTATATGTTGATGTTGGAGTCGCCATTTATTTTGGAATCGCTATTTATTTTGGGCTACATGCAGGGGATGTTGGTTAAGAGGGTAAAACCACCATATTCCTGTCGGGGGATATTTTGGGTATTAAATGCTTATGGAGTATTTTAAAATAGGCCACTGGTACTCCTAATTTTAAGTAAAAATTGCAGTTTATCTGACTTTTATTTTGATATCAGAATTAAGTAATGCGAGGTGCAAGTAGAACAAAATTAATGTGGGGATATTACTTTAAAGCCATATTCCTTTTGCTCTGTTTCACTTTTACCTTTGTTTGCTCTTTTTGTTTATTTTGTTTTGTTTGGTATCTTTTTTATTTACTAGTCTAGTTTTAGTAGTGCTAAAATATGACATTATATATCGCTTGATACTTTAATAAATAATAATAATAATAAAACAGTTCTTTTAAAGCGCCTGACACAAGAGTCTAAAAGCACTTGGTGCTTGAAAACATAAAAAATCCATAATACAAAAAATTACAACAAGATACATAATTACATGGAAAACATTGTATAAAAACCTAATTTTCAAAAGCTAGTTTGAATAAATGTGTCTTAAGGCTAGATTTGAATTGGTTAAGAGATTTACAGTTCTTAATATGCAAAGGTAGTTTATTCGGGGACAGCTCGCTAGTCCGACAACTCGCTAGTCCGAAAGCTCGCTAGTCCGACGGCTTGCTAGTTCGACGGCTCGCTAGTCCGAATTTTAAAAACGGCTCGCCAGTCCGAATTTAAATAACAGCTCGCTAGTCCGAATTTCAAAATAGGCTCGCTAGTCCGAATTATAAAATAGGCTCGCTAGTCCAAATTTTAAAAACAGCTCGCTATTCCGAATAGGAGAAAAAATGTTTTTTGAAATTCGGACTAGCGAGCTGTTATTTAAATTCGGACTGGCGAGCTGTTTTTAACATTCGGATTAGCGAGTTGTTTTTAAAATTCGGACTGACGAGCCTATTTTCATATTCGGACTAGCAAACCTTCGGTCTAGCGAGCTGTTTTTTCGGACTAGCGAGCCTTTTTCAAGGTTATATTTTCCCTATTGAATAACGTTTCGGACTAGCGATCCTTCGGACTAGCGAGCTTTCGGACTAGCGAGTCGTCGGACTGGCGAGCGGACCCCGTTTATTCCATAAGTCAGGAGATTTTTTGCAGAATGAACTATGACCGTAAGTTAACGTTGACACAGATGGAATAACAAGATTTAATATAGAAGATGATAAGATGATCCGAGATTACGAGATGGCCTATATCTTTAGCACCTGTTTATCAAACATTAAGTTTTTACAAAGGAGCGCGAAACTTTGGGTGTACAAACATTCAAAAAGCGTTTACTTTGTTGACATTGTTTCACAGACAATAATTCATGAATTTGACTTATCTATGAGTCCTGCTATACATAATCTATATGCAGCGTGGGAAATACCCACATGATAGTCAACCCAGGGTTAGGCAACCCGGGTTGACCAACCCTGGGTTATCTTCCACTTAGTGCGTGGACTCTATATGTAGAACATACTATATTATGCTACTATTTAAGGCATACGTAGAACATACAACATTATACTACTATTAAGTATATCTAGGCTAAAAATATATCAACTGACTATAATAACCCTGGGTTGACAAATGAACTTCATTAGCAACTTCAAGTTGGTAAGTACGGAAGTGAAGATCACCAGGGTGAACAGCAGGGAGTGAAGGTCAAAAATACAATAGCGGAAAGTCAGCTATGTGGATTTATATGTATTTAGGTGTATGTTGAGAAAGATAATACGACACAAGCTAAGTGTGATTTGTTGTCAATGTCATCATTCCCATGCCTTTGTGTGGTTGGTAGGCTTAGTGTTGTGATGAATGTTGTTCAGAGAAATGATTCATCTAATATGATATTGACTGTATGGGAACCCAGAAATACTCTTAACTATGATTACCCTAGGTCGACAAGTAAATTCAATAACAACTTCAAATTGTCAATTATGTGAATGAAGATCACGTAGGTTGAACATTGTAGCCTACAACCTGCTATAAAATATCACCCATTATGCTGGTTGACAAATGAACTTCACTAATAACTTCAAGTTGTTAATACAACTGACTATGATTACCCTGGGTTGACCAATGAACTACATTAACATCCCCAGGTTGTCAATTATGCGAGTAAAGATTACCCAGGGTATACATTGTATAACCTGTTGTAAAACATTATACTACTATTAAGTATATCTAGGCTTAAAATAACTCAACTGACTATAATTACCCTGGATTGGCAAATGAACTTCATTAGCAACTTCAAGTTGGTAAGTACGGAAGTGAAGATCACCAGGGTGGACAGCAGGGAGTGTAGGTCAAAAATACAATAGCGGAGAGTCAGTTATGTGGATTTATATGTATTTAGGTGTATGTGGAGAAAGATAATACGACACAAGCTAAGTGTGATTTGTTGTCAATGTCATCATTCCCATGCCTTTGTGTGGTTGGTAGACTTAGTGTTGCGATGAATGTTGTTCAGAGAAATGATTCATCTAATATGATATTGACTGTGTGGGAACCCAGAAATACTCTTAACTATGATTACCCTAGGTCGACCAGTAAATATCACCCATTATGCTGGTTGACAAATGAACTTCACTAATAACTTCAAGTTGTTAATGCAACTTACTATGATTACCCTGGGTTGACAAATGAACTACATTAACATCCCCAGGTTGTCAATTATGCGAGTAAAGATTACCCAGGGTATACATTGTATATAACCTGTTGTAAAACAACTGAGTACATTATGATTTACCTGCTTTTCACTACTAGCAATAGTATGTTCTACGTATAGGAACCTAAGTGGAAGACAACCCAGGGTTGGTCAACCCGGGGTTGCCTAACCCTGGGTTGACTATCATGTGGGTATTTCCACCACTGCATATCCATATACTACCTTAAATATATCAAGTTATGCTCATATTTTCTTGAGTGTATTTAGATAAATGGCATTCCCTTTGTATCATTGATATAGCTTGGTTTTATAATATTATTCAAACATATCTTCAGCAATGAATGCTTCAACCATTCAGATTTTAAAATATTATATCTACTACTGCTTACTGTGCAGATTTGTAAGCATCACATTCACATTAAATAAGTGTATTTCAAATTATTATTGAAAACAATTTAATATCGTCCACAAACTATTTAATGACGTCATTTAAAAGACCGTTGATAATTACCATTGTATAGGGAAAGTAAATAAAACAAATATCTTAAAACTGACGCTTGAAAAGTAAGAATACATTTAAGAAATAAGTTTCTTAAATATGACATCTTGTAATACTTGATATTTGCACAAAGAAATACAAAGTCTTTACAAAGGGGTACTGTACATACTTTGAATTGTACAGAAATGTAAAACTCATGTTTATTAGCCTTACATGTAACGCCTGTAGACATATTTTAGTGCATTATCATGTTTCTTCAAAAACAATTATATATGTACGACCTACCTATGGGTGATAATGTGTCCTTCTTTACATATGCTTCTACAGTGTGTCCCAGAATGAAGTTATCAAGATTTCAATGCTGCATAATTCAAAAACTAAATCATTCCAGACAATGAAAAGTGGTGACAATTATGCTTGATGTCTCCACTTGCCTTGGTGCAAAAATAAAGAAAATCCATGCATTAACTTTCTAGAAGTGGGCGTTTGAAGCTCCAAAGGAGTTTGGACACTTTTCCCAGTTTGGAGAGGTCGTACAAATCCAGTGGTAATTTTCAGTGGAAATATGCGAGCAAGGAAGTAATCTTTTACCAACATTTCTGTTTTGTTTCACATGTTGCTTCTCCTTGATGATGCCTTGGAGTCTTAATAAAGGTTCAACTGAATGTTAATTCTGATTCTACCTTGGCGTCCACATGCTTCTTTTTTGCAGTTTCTTCTGCCATTTGATACCATAAGCTTTATATTTTCTGACATTTTTAAGATACTCGTGCGATGAAGATATCTGGCTCCTGGAAATGTTAAATAAATTTTTCCATTGTTTCAACGATACCTGAACTTTGCAGATATTGGCCAATCAAGATATTCTTTTCTCCTTTGACAAATGAGGTGATATGTTTATTTTGAATTACCATATTCCAACAACCACTGCCACCAGGATACTAACCCTTTAGCGTGCTTTCAAAGGGCCCGCTTAATGATTTTCCTAAACGATTACTTAAGTTTTTTACTTAATGAAATTTATTAAATGATTTTTACATATGAAAAGGAACCAGATTTAGGTTAAAATTATCTGAAAACAAAAACACTTATAATTGAACAATTAATATTATCATAATTATGTCTGTAAAGCTGACGTTCTTCCTTGACGTGGAATTTTTACAACATACCCAAACTGGGAAAAGTGTCCAAACTCCTTTGGAGCTTCAAATGCTCACTGCTAGCAGATTAATGCATGGATTTTCTTTATTTTTGCACCACAGCAAGTCAAGACATCAAACATGAATGTCACTAAGTTTCAGTGTCTGGAATAATTTGGTTTTTGAATTATGTAGCGTTGAAATCTTGATAACTTCATTCTGGGACACACTGTACATTGAGTAACTAGTAACACCTGTGATTAAAGATGAGTTGACCTTAAATGACCACCAAGGTCATGAGGCAAACCTTTTTGACATTCTAATGATGGGTGTGGTTTACGACGCTAACATTTTCACATGATCTCGATTTTTAATGTTTTTTGGAACATAGATAAATCTTTCATAAATACCGCATACATTCATCCTTAGAACACACCCTTCATTCATATTAATTATTATGCAGGTTATCTAACATCCACCTCATTATTCTTTATCATTATGAACATTAGGATGACCTCATGACCTTGGCAGACATTTTAGACCAAATCCTCCTAACTCCCAGGGGTTACTAACTCTCGGGGTATATTAAAGTAACCTACCTATAAGGCCTGCTTTACATATGCTTCTATATGCCACCTTGAGGTATATTAAGTTATTCTCACAGGCATATTGCCTCAGATGGCATTCACTGTAGTACGTCACATTGTCAAAACCACACACTGGTTGCCAAATTTCTGAACATGTGCCACAAACTGTCAAAGAGTACAAAAAATAATGAAGAAATGCATTCAAACCAATATTTGTCACTATTTCTTAGTAAGATTCTAAATTCTGATGGTTTTTGACCGCACTATAAGCTCGACAGGTGATGATTTATGTTATCGCATTCTGTTGTTTTGGACATAAAAAGGTGATGATTTACAATTATTCATAATGACTTTTTGTACAATGAGAAGTCTTTAATTTAAGTAATGTGAAGATTTAATCTGTAACTTCTGCTATTTTTGACCACACCATAAGCTCGACAGGTGATGGCGTATGTTATTGCATTCTGTTGTTTTAGACATAAAAAGGTACTGTTTTACAATTATTCATAATGACTCTTTGTATACAACAAGAGGCCTTATATCCTAAAACAATACCAAGATGTTAGTTATCTGATGTAAATGCACTTTTACATGCATTTGTTGAATATTCACTTTCTGTTGACTGTAATTGAACACTACGCGTTCAATTATTTCGTGCATTTTTTTTAGCTGATTCACAACATGATAACCGCTACTTATATTTTTTCTGTACGGTTTTAAAACGTTCGAAACTACATCAATTGTATTTGAAAAACTAGAAATGTATTGTCGTTTCCTCGTCATAAACAATATGGTATTATTTTGTTGCAGTCTTTATTGCTACTGTTGTTGTTGTCATTGCATACTGTTATGAATCAAAATATATTTAATTACAGTTGTACGTCTTTATCTCAAAATAGGATGCAATATGCTTAACATGAATTAAACAAAGTGTACCATCTATACGAGTTGCATAAACTGTGTTGAAATGCAACAACATTATTTTCTGTATGGATATATAAACACTACTTAACTTTTGAGAGAATATTTTTTAACAGAATGTAGAAAGACTTATTTTGATTTTGTAAAATTTGCACTTATAGTAAGATACTAAATTATTTTCATTTGGAACAATGCTCGAACAACGCGAAAATAGCGATACTTAATATTATTCATGTCTTATCTTAAACGACTTACATGAGGGTGTATTCAGGTCTGAGCACTCGCCAACAAATGACACCTGTAAACTGCGGTCTCTTGGATCCTGACTAGAGCAAGCTTTGGCTAATAAATGACACTCAGTTTGATATGTGATCCCATCTGACCCGCAGACAGGCAGGTATAGTAATGGACACGTCTCAAGGCGAGGACACGGTCGCTCTGTACCACCTGTTTAAACAAAATCCAAAACGGAAATAATTGCGATATTACGTTATGTGTGACAACAAGGAACAATAAAACTGAAAGAAAAAGTAATAAATATGAAAAATAGGAATATAATGGTGTTTTTGGTAAAAAAATGTGAATAATGTGTCATGTAAAATATGAAGTACTACAAAAGAAATTTTTCAAGAAGCAAAATTCGACATTAAGGAAGAGATTAATGAAGATAGTTAAGTAATGAAAAACTCGTCTGCATAAAATAAATGTAAAAAGAAAAAGATTCTTACTGTGTTTTGATTGTGTTTCATCACAAACTCCTCTGTACCAAATTTTTAATCCGGGATCTCTCTTGACGCAAGCTTGAACTTCTAGAAGACACGGTGATATGTACGTGATTCCATCGGTGCCACAAACAGGATCAGACTCTAGAGGGCAGTACTGTGAACATGGCGGCATCGGTGCGCCATCGGTTGGATTGCCAACTGAAAATAACGAAATTAAACTGCTGTTTAAGAATGTATGTACATTTAAGCACCAAATAAGTGTGATATATATCAGGAATTGATGTAAATCACATTGAACCGCATGGAAACAATATGTCAAAATGTTAGAAAAATTATTGGAAAATATTACTATCAAACATGTAATATTACAAGGTTTGTTTCTTACCTCCAATTCCAGGTAAGGCACCTCCATTTCCATCGACAACAGTAGGCCCAATAGTAGGTCGTAATGGAGGTACAGGTGCTAGTGTTCCTGTAAACAAATAATCATCGAAGTAATGGAATATTAATTTTTTGTCTCTATATTCAGTGGTAACAACATACAATCAAAATGGAATGGTTTTAATAAAAATTACAAGAATGGGACTTCACAGACATTCGATAGAAACATGCAAATTTGAAACAATGGTGTTTATGTATCTATAAGAAATAATTGTAAAAAAAATGCATTCAGGAGGGTGGTGTAACTTTAAAACAAAGTAACACTATTATCTTGAAAACAATAATTGTTTAAATAACTCATTTGTTAACTGTATGATTTAAAAAATAAACATGCCACTGTTAAGACCATACCAAAATCTAAGCATGGACCAGGTCACGCTACAGTGATCTGTGTACCCTGTATATATGTCTCTATCTATAACAAATACTTGTGAAAAAATGTATTCAGGAGGGTGGTGTAACTTTAAAACAAACTAACATTTTTTTATTTTGAAAACAGTAATCGTTGAAATAACTGTATAATATACAAAATAAACATGCCATTGTTAAGACGGAATCAGACAAGTACAGACAAGACACACAAAACGAAGACAACATAGTTTACCAATCGAACATACCAAAATCTAAGCATGGACCAGGGTACGATACAGTGATCTGTGTACCCTGTCTGCAGTTTAACCATTCCAAATAACACTCGGATAAATAAGTGACTCCATCTGAGCCACACACCATCATATTTGGACCAGTCTCCGGACAAACAAAGTTGCATCTGGCAGGAGTGACTGTAACAACTGGATCTCGTGTCGTTGGTGGCACTGGTGGTAGCACTGGCGGTAATACTGGTGGACCTGGTGGACCTGGTGGACCTGTGGCGTATCAAGTGTATTGTGGGTATATTTAAGGGAAGTCCATCCAAAACCATATCGTGCTCTAAGCCTTAAGCAATGCTATTCCGTGCTTTAAGAAGTTATACTATTAAAAGTGCATCATTACGACATGCTTCTATACACATCATGCATGTATCATAAAACATCTACTTCATGGAGGCATTTGATGGTACAATACCCTGTTGTTCAGGTAATTCTCTATAATCGTGCTTGATTTTTAATTCTACAAGTGGAAGTAGAAATGTTCTAAAAGCATTACAGCAGTTAATATACTGATGCTGTATCAAATAAGGCATCGTTCTTCCACATGCACGAGCCGAATATCAAAAGGTCAGCAATGGATATGATGTGTGTAATATTTGATTCTTATCGCAAGAATTCTATTGGGAATACATAGAGCGATATTATCTGCCCTTGAGTCATTCTAAAATGTAACTTCCTGTCAAATCAAATTCAAAGGATTGTATGATGTTTATGTTGCTCCTTTAATGAACATGAATCTTTAATCCTTTATAGGTACAATGATTGAAGGAAATGAAAATGGTTAAATGTGTTCCATACTTCTAACATTTTACTTCAGATTGTCAATCCTGAGCATGACAATCAACTGTCATATACGTCATTCTCTGCTTCAACTTTCCCACATGCAAGTGGTTTCCCGTTTTTGACGTTTAATATTTTCCCCCTTTTACTTGTTGGATACTTCCTAACATGCCGCTAGCTATTGACTTGAGCTTCCGCAAACATTATAGCATATTTGTTTAGACAGTTTAGTCTAGTCTATTATGTTTTCTGAACTCAGTTAATATTGTATTTTTGTCTGTAACACAGCCAAGTGAACCCAATGTTACATCATAAACTTGAAGAGAATCCAACTTTTTTGTCACGAATCGAGCGTGGGAGCTTCTTGGTTGTACATTGATCACGTGTAGTACCTTATGTTCTTCGCCTTTTGGTGACCCCAGCATTGCGTTGCGTTATTGAACTTGATCCAAGAGACTGCTGTTTATTATAGAAACATATAAACTTAGTTCATTACATCATTATCCTAATTCTATATTTATTTCAAGACGCAACTGCTTTAGGTAATCTTGTTTTATATAACTTTTATTCCTTACAAATATTGCGAGATAGAAAAAAATGTCATTCAGCGAAGCTTTTAGAGTGAAATGAAAGAATTAAAGTAAGTAATATAAGTATTAGTATATTACATCATTACCCCAGGTATATACCTCTATTTCAAGACACAACTGCTTTAAGATATCATTTTATTCGCCTCTTAACCCTCCTCAATTTTCGTCCACCAAAAAAATAACGTTTTTCATCCAACAAACTTTTCAAAATGCTATTATGTATGTATTTATATGTAACAGCATTATTTCAGGTGACCATCTTTGGAATTAAAAGTGCTCAAGCCCATTACAGGCGAGCTAGCAAACAAATATAGAAGTATAGAAGGCTGCCTTTCCAGAGGTCTATACTTTGAAATTTGAATGTATATGTATGTTTTTAAGTATTTTTTTATCTTTTCGGCATCTTATAATGTAAAATTTTGGTGACGCATGGGTATGAAAGCACGTCATAGATATTGGTAGAGAGGTTTTAACAATTAGTATAATTCTACTTTTGGGTCAATTTAGCTCTTCGAGGAGATACGCAGAATTCACAGCATGATATAAACTATAAAGAGGGTGATACAATTGATTATTCTACAACATTGGTTAGAAGTAATTTGTTTAGGTAATGTTTGTAATGAAAGACAAAAAAGAGAAAAAAGACAAAAGACTCGGAGCAGTTGTCTCTTATCATCTGTATTTACATGGCGTCTTAGAGTCCCAATTCTCATAATGAATCTCATAATGTATATGAATTTCATGTCCGGAGGAAAGGAAAGACAAGTACCTATAGTACTTTGCTGGTGCCAGCATGGTGCGAGGGATAAATTCCGTTGCCTCAAGTCGTGGCTTCTGTTCCGAATTGATTGAAAATAACAGCTATATAGTTCTTTTAAGAATGCATTTAAGGTCATTGGAGTCCTATTTTCCTGTGATTCAGAACTTTCAAACTGTCATACTTCACACGGCAGTTACTACGAAGACCAAACCAAATTGTTTTGGAAACCGTGTCTCTAAATTAAGCTACTTATCATCATGTGTCCTGAAATTGCCATTCTGTACCGAAGACTGAAAAACGAAACAGGTGATGTTAAAAGTTGCAGTCACTAAATTTCTTATGTCTTTAACTTTACTCAGACCTGTTAGGTTAAAGTGTACTTTACCATCGAACCGTTTTAATATTTTAATTGCTGTTAATGGGTTTAATCAAGCGAAGAAAATATAAACGAAAATGAGGAATATATAAAAAAGAAAATGAAGATTATAGGAAAGGGGAAATGTGAATACTATATCATCTTTATTTATATTTATTCCATACAGTAATTGATATTGACTGAAAGACAATACTGACATGATAGCAGAGACAGCAATGCATACAGTAAACAGAAGCATTCAATCATTTCAAACTTCAAGATGCTTACATTCAAATAAAGTTTTTCTTACCTGGTGGTGTTAGTGGTGGTCGCGGTGGTCGAGGTTCAGGCGTTGCAGGGGGTCTAGGAAGTGGAGGTCTAGGTGGTGGTGGCCTAGGTGGCGGCGGCCTGGGTCTAGGCCAAGTTGGTGTTATACAAGGCCCATCATAAGCTTTCCTAAGAATCCAGTCATCGTACAACCAGCAGTCTGTGTAGTACAATCTACAAACATGAGAGTAGGTTTTACCATCGGTACCACAAACTGGGTTGCTGGGAATGCCTGGTCGCATACAACGTTTATAAAGTCTCGTGCAAGAGTGTTCTTCGTCACTATCATCTGTTACGAAACAATACAAGTAAATTACAAAAATAACAATAAGTACCGATTAAATCAAATTTTCCCACCAAACGGTAATGAACATAAAAGAAATTTCACACGTTCTTTGATTATGCCAAAACACAAGCTGATCTGTTTTAACTTATAAAAGATCATGGAAAATGAAATTATTATAATAACTATAGGAGAGGGTGGGTGGGTTGGCCCCCGTTTGTTTGAACACACCTGTATTGGAGAGGTTTTTCCTGTTAACACAAGATAGATATGTACCCAAGCTATGTTTTATGTAAATACTAAGACACTGCGGCTTATCGTATTTAAATAATTAAAAAAATAAAAACTG
>JXSR01S007179.1:39976-52939 GCA_000969725.1 Ophiothrix spiculata | reverse complement strand
GGGGGTTAGTAACTGGGTATTCTGACCAGGCAACCGCCCGAATTATCAAAAAGATGAGACCTGGACAGATCTGGAGACATGTAATATAGGGTATCAAAATCGACCTGGTATTATCTGTCTAGTCTCACATAGGGTACCGTATCAAATTTGGCTTTTAAGTCTCTGATCAATAGGGTATCAAACTAAGAAAGAATGGTTGAATTCATGACGATAGTGCCTTAAATTGCCTAAATACCGTACCTAGAAACATTACTTAAAAGTGTTCAAATTGTGTACAGTTATATTTTACCTATTAGTTCTTATGATTTCTTGTAAAAATTATTTAGTCATATTTGCGTAAGTCTCAGATATGATATTCATTTGAACAGGTACCGTAAGGGTATCAACAGATACTGGTAGATTTATGGTCTCAGATAGCTCACCCATTTTTGCTAATTTTTGGTCTCACATAGGGTCACAAAAATCAGTAAATCGGTATTTTAAAAGGGAATAGCCTAGATTTCACTTAGAATTAAAGACCTATGGAAATGCTCTAAATAAAGCTCAAAAGTGTAGTAAAATCCTAAACTTAAAAGTAAAGTAAAATCAAAAAAAGTTAATAAATTTACACAGAAATGGCTCAAATTGACCGTCAGAGAACTGATTTGCAATATATCTATATGTGATGGTGGTGTGACTGTCCTGTGTTTTCTAAATCATAAATTTGTACCTCAGATGGATTTATACTGGGGGGGGGGGTCAAACTGACAAATGGTATGTATACGGTTGTGCTCAAAGGTTTTGGGGTGCATTTTCGTAATTTTTGATATTTTGATGGGTGGGTTTTCGTCACAGACCCAATGCGCCCAATAATTTGCAAAATTGGGTGTATAATAGGAAAATGTTCCCAAAATTTGGTGCTTTTTCTAGAAAAATGGTATAGAGATGGGTCACTAAATCACGCTTTTTGAAGTATAGAGATGGTCAGAATTCTGAAGTCTACTTTGAGTATCCCCGTACAATTGTTTTTAAAGAACCCTCCCCCGGGTTTTATACCAGATATCAAAAAGAGCAAACGAAGCTTGTGAAGATAATTCAAAGGTGCAATTCATGATTTTGATGTGACAAAAAATTGCTTCTTTTCTAGGTAAATAAAAAGAAGAGTACAACATGAATATACACTGAAAATTTCACTTGATTCCGACCCTTCGTTTCCAAGTTATAAGATTTTCAGCATTTTGAAAATCCCCATAGCATAGGCTACTGTATTGTAATTGTCGGGGCCCCGAATGACACATTTTCTAACTTTTCTCAAAAATGCAAGTACATTATATGACAGAATGGTTTTCGTTTACCACGTTGTAGAATACGATTCTTACCGCATTTGCAGATAGTGATTTTTTCCCGTTTTTGGTTGCATGATCTTTTTTAAAGTATGGATTATTTAGATGATCAAGTAGGCTACCTCATTCTTGTCAATGAACATTTTCTCCTCCCTATTTGATAGTCAAATTGTTTTGACCTTTTTCCAATTTCTTGAAATCATGACTTTGAACTTAGCAAATCTTGCCAAATGTTCACCTCGATTCTCTCAGGCCTATAGATGTATGTACATCGGAAGGCCTGTGTTGAGGCTAGGCCAGTCCCTTTAACTGTCACTGACTGAAAAAATATTAATGGTTTTGTATATTTACAGCTGTACACACTACACTGCTATTTCGTTGCCTTTAATACCTCGTCTGTCTCCATAAGAAAATCTGTATGGGCAGTGGGATCCGTCGCACCGCATCTTTGGGGTCCTCGTAGGATTTCTTTCGCTTCACCATCGTGTTCTCATCTGCTCTACTACATTCCTTGATATCTCATAAATCGACACAATATTATTTCCATGGAAATCATGCTCAATTTACGGTAAATCCAGTAGATTTTCCTCTCGCCATATTTGCCTGATCTGAATCAGTGAATACTAGTAGCTCTGAATCTGGCGACTCTGCACTGCAAATTTGCCCGAAATCAAAACATTGTGAAAAGTCAGCTGGAGGATGAGGGTTATTCCATTTTAAGATAGGTAACATATTAGGTAATGAGGCGTTTTATTATTCGTAAATGAAAACTGCGATCACAAGCTTCCAGAGGGCAATATTCTCTTTTTCGTACATGACTTTCATTATGATAAAGCAAATTCAGTTGAAATTTTCCAATTCGTTATAAAATACGGGTAAAATTCACTTTTTTTTTCGTGTTTTAAACCAAAAAAATAATTGTTTTGAAAATTACGAGGAATTATTCACTGGTGTGCGCTCTTAAGATCCGAAGTAGGCCTACAGTAAAACGGAGCAGCATCAAATTCTAAGCAGATTCTGATTCCAAGAGCCTGCTTGATTCTCAAAAAAATACCGGAGTGCTAGAGTTCTTCCGGGAGACATAATAATGGCATTGTCGCGAGTTTTAGTGCACTTTCCTAAAGTCATAAAAATGGGTCAAGCATGTCCTGGGACTGGGTTGTTTACAAAATGTGTAGCGAAATCGACAGCTTCAGCTGTGACCAGAACATCTTGTGGAAGGCGACAATACACTTGCAGCTCATTGAAACTGGGACCCATCCGCCCGTACATGCCAGTGGATTTGCCTGATTTCAAACTAAATGCTGCCGCAGATGTGCCAACCCTTGAGCTTGATGATGGTGAAAGTGAGATATCATCACAAGAACAAATAGTTAAAATTTTGGATAACATTGACAACGACTCTCTCACGCTAAACAACATTTTATCGTCTTTGGCAAGTATTTTATTGTCTGGTGTTAATGATATCCAGATCCATCAGGTAAGCACAAAAAAGTGCCATGATTCATTATAAACTTATCAATTTATTCTCCCGCCCCGGGGGACCCGGGATTTAGCGGGGGATGTACAATTTGCTAGTGTTACATCCCCGGCAATGACCATGCTAAAGTCCCGGCCAGCGGGGCATATATTTTCTGTACACCCCTCGCTATGTCCCGGCCCCCCTATAGCTGGGCTACGTGTGACAATCCCCGCCCTGTCCCCGACCCCCATGTGCGGGGACTTGCGTTACAACAGTGTACAACCCCGACCCGGCTACATGTCACCGCTTTTTTGTACCAATTCACGATGTGAAGAGGCCTGCCTATTTTAATAGTGTTGATCAAAGATGAGATATTAAAGAAGATACGGACTTGATTAGTGACCCTATACAAAACAAAATTTACAGCATTTCTGTTTGACTGAGTGTCTTGTCATTTAACTGACAAATGGGCAATTCCACGGTAACGGAATTACAAATCAGAGCATTTTTGCTCCTTATTTTTTATACTATGGAGTAAATATAGTGATCTAGATATTAATGAATACTTTAATATGTTCTGGAGTAACACATGCTGTCATACAGGAACAAAATTTCTGAAATAGCATGTACAGGAAAAATGCTAGCAGGTGTAAAACGTCGGTAATGGAATTACGGCAGAAAATGAGCCTGTTTTGCTACCTTCAACTTTCAAATGAATTTCTCTGAAATTGAAACAACATTTCATGTTTATTGTACTGGAGCTTCATTACCTAATGTGTCAAGTTTATTGAGGTAATACTTTTTTAAAGTGCAAGTTCCTAGTTGCTCCACAGTCAGCCATGATTTCGGAAAAGCAAGCGGTAACGGAATTACCAAAATGGTAACGGAATTATGCCTTCTGAAATTTTCCTTAAAAACATTCACTTTCTTATGTCAAATTTTAACCAAAATAGGTTTGCTGACATCTGCCATTAATTAGCTTTAAAATGAGCCATTACACAAGTCAGTCGGGTGTCAAACTTATTAATTACGCCAACTTTTGTAAGATTAGTATTGGTCGGATATTATGTAATTTTGCAAAAAATACAATTTTTGTGGGTTACCCAATGCAAGCTAATTTTGGTTTTAAGTCATAGCACTTGGTCTCTTTAGATAAACTTTGAGTTAATTTGACCATTTAAACTCCATCTTTGAACTTTTCCCCAGTAAAAGCTGATCTTTTGGTAACGGAATAACAAAATTTGAATGAAATCTCAAATTTTTTGAAGATCAGCTTATCTGAATGAGTGTGTTTACATTCGATGTGGTACCAAGACCATAATAAACTTCAATAAAAATCAATGTATGCACACCAGGATGATTTTTATGTTATCTGAAAATTTGAAAATAACAGAAAAAACATGAAAATACCCAATATTCAAAATTATTGGACCAATTTGTTACAACTTTGACTCAAAATACAATGTATAATCTACCACGTACACACTGATTAATTATCAAAATAGAAAACAAACGAGTTGCGAGACACTTTCTCTATAATAGCTTCAGAAAATTTAAGCTGAAATTCTGAAATCAATGTAATTCAGTTACCAATGTAATTCCGTTACCTCTGTTTTGATAGGAATTATTGAAGATATTACTGAAATTTGTGTTTGTGGATCTTAGTTAGTATGGAGATAGAAAATTTATAATGACAGCATAATGCAACAAGAATTAAGTCTAGGAGGAAAACTTTTGTCACTTTTCGGTAACGGAATTACACAGAAATCGGAGCAAATTTTGGCATATTGGTCCTGCAAATACTAAATTCAATTGTAAAAGCTGATTTACAAAATAAAATTGTGATCCATTCACCTGCATAACTAGAAAGAATAGGAAGGAAAAAGTTCAGAGATCATTGATATATTCATTTTTAATTAAATTGAGTTGTCTCTTCAATTCTCAAGCCTACACAATCCTGAAAGTTCCAACATACATTTCAGAAAAACTAATAACGTTACAAACAAACGGTTTTCTTTTCCTATAAATATAGGATGTTGTGAATCTAAAACATGTAATAAAATTTGATAGAAAGATTTTTCAAATTGTCCATTTTTGCCTCTTCTCGTGTGGAATTGCCCAAATATTGTTTTTATGCCTTGTTGTTTACTTTTGATAAGATATAGAGTTGATATGCAAAAACAAATGGACAAATTTTTTTTTCCGTATGCACCTGATATTTTTTGTGAATTTAATATCTATATATAGGCCCTATAGATGTGGTATACAATGTTCTTCATCCCATGAAAAACTGGGGGGAAATGTGCATCAGAATGGCAGGATAATCGTGATGAGATATTAAAGAAGATAGTTCAATAGATCAAATCTTATCAAATTCAACAAAGTAGGCCCCATAATCATCTAGAAGGGTGAGGTGCGGGCTTCCCACTAGTATTCAAAATAGACAGTGATCCTGGGAAAGTGATGGATCGCCAATGTTAAACTTGGTATTGTAGTAAAAATCAAATAGCAAATATGCTGCCACTGACAAAATGGATGATGATTAATATTTTGTTTGGTGTGACATCCTTGTTAAAGCCACGCTAAGAAGAGCCGTTATGTCCCGGCAGTGCGGGGAAAAATCATCTGTAAACCCCGGCTTAATCTCCCGCTACACACCCGGCATAGCCGGGACAGTCTGTTGTACATCCCTGGCTAAGTCTTGGCTAACTTCCCGGCTTGCAGGGCAATGAAAATCTGTACTTCCCCCGCTATGTTCCCGCACTATCCCGGGTCCCCTAGGGCCAGGGAAGTAATTGATAAATGCATTATTTCATTGAGGCAAACTACACAAGATTAGACTCGGAATGTACATGTGTAGATTCCTCTACATTCAACTTGATACATTCGTGCGCTTCACACACTGTGTGTGCGTGCGTAGGTAGGCCTATTACAGGCATAAACGTATACGTGCAGTTTAATATGCAGCGTGAATTCACATAGTGGTCAACACATCTATATCAGTTCGGCGGAACTCACAATTCGGATACGTATCTGAATAAGTGAATTTAGATACCCCGTATCAAAATTCTGATACCTATATCTGAATTTGGATTGAAGGTGTAGGTTCTGATTAGGCCTACATTCTCATCTCCCAGGGCTCAACCGGAAGTAGTATATTTTTTGATGCTAAATGAAAGCTCATATTTTTCTGATTGTGAAACCAAAATGTCACCTCCACATTCTTTATAATTTTGGAGATACAGCATAAAATGTAAAATAATTGGTATACCTACATATATTTTCCATTTCTTTTGTATTTACATAACAGCCTCATCCCCAGGGTTGCATACTTTCTTTTGCCCCTCAAGAGAAAACAAGACACAAGCTAAGGTTGAAACTTACACTGTAATGTATTCCAGAGGTCAAGGTCAATCAGTTGAAAGAAATATACACAAGCTAAAATAGGAACCTACACCTTTAAAAACAGCTGAAATGTGATATCAGCTGAAATGAATTAAACAGCTTCGCCACCCACCATAGTGGTGTGTATTTTATAAAAATCAATAACATTATCATCATCTGTCATCTAATTCCAACAAAGTGGCCAAATTACTTTGCTTTCTGTGATCAGGACATGTTTCGAAGCTGTTCCGCTGGAATTGCACAGATTTATAGAATGTAGATGCAAGAAGGATTTTCTGCATTGCCAGCTTGCAACAACAGGCATATCAGAATTCGGATGCCTCCATATCCTTATTCTGATACGTGGGTATCCAAATTCACATGTATATATATCCGAATTGTGAGTTCGGCCGAACTGATTGGCTACAAAGTAACACACTTTAACGCTACATCTTAGCTATATGGCTGTGATAATTTTAATGGCGACCAATGGTCTCATTACTAACATGCAATGTGTCGTTGTACGTGGTCCAGGTGGTCGTGCTATATCACTCACTGAACGACTGTATGATATTACTACAACGTCATCACGAGTGTAGACGCAATCTTTACTCCAGGAATGTACATAGATGTACATTCCAATATCGTGTAGTTAGCCCCATTGACTGTTTCATTTTCTTATTATACTCATCATCATCATCCATCGGCTGCGGAGCAGTCGGTCACAATCGGCCTCCATTTGGCTTTCTCATTTGCAGTAATGATGATTTCTCTTAGAGTGAGCTCAACATCTCTAAAGATTAGCCTCGCAATGTTCTGGGGATAGAGCATAGCAAGGCAACCTTGTTTTCGCTTCCCCTTCCATGGTTAGGTTGGTAGAGTGCATATTAAGAAATGAGTTCACTGTCTGGCTTATGCAGGGCATGCCCTAACCAATGAAGTTCCTGCTGGTGGATGGTATCAGAAAGAGGTTGCTGCCATTGTAACATGATCTTGTCTTCGGATCTTACATACACTTTTGATCAGTTAAATCTTGGAGTATTATGTACAAGCACCATACAGATGAACTACCGACTATATTTAAATCATATTTCATTAAGCATGCTGAGAACCATAAATATGCAACAAGACATTCCCAGGATTACGCTATTAACAAAACTAAGTTCTCTCAAATCAAGCAGTAAGAAATTGTGGACCTTCTCTTTGGAATTTCCTTGCAAAGACACTAAAGCAATCCAAAACTGTAAAATGTTTTAAAAACAAATTGAAATCAAACTTTTTATCAAATTATTAGTTAATATTTGGGCATATCTGTAAGAAGTTCATTTTTTGAAATCTCTATCTATATCAAATCCTATTTGTATTTGGGCATTGTCTTGTGTTATTTACATTTCTTGTGCAGACTTTGTCTTATGTAACCTGATTGTACAGGGGCATAATCACTTCAGGACTCTTTGGCCTTCCGATTATGTCCCCAATATCATTGTGTTTTTTTACTTATGTTGTTGTTATCTGTTCATGTTCATGATATTGAAATAAATTTAATCTGAATCTGAATGTAAGCATGATGCGATAACAGTTTGTAGCAAAACAGTTGATGTAAGATTCAAGTTGTTTTATTAGAACCCACGTCTCACACCCATAGAATAGAATAGAGAGACAAGAGATGATTTAAAGATGTCTAGCTTCAGGGTGAGAGGGATGATCAAAGACTTCCAAATCTTCTCCAATTTCCATAAGGCTGACCATACGACCTCTCTTTCTGTGAAAGTCGTTCTCTGAACTTGCCATCACGGGTCCAAGATATTTGAAGTCATCCACCCGCTTTATCACCTCATCATCAAGAGTAAGATCTCCTGTCCCTGCAGAGAATGACATCATTTCTGTTTTTCCCAATGTTGATCTTCAGTCCAACACTTTTAGCATTATCACTATGATTCTTCAGCTGTTCTTGTGTTCTGGCAAGTGAACTTTCTAGAAGCTTTCATACTATATCAACGATATCGCAGAGCAGCCGTCTCTTTGCAGATGACACCATGATTTACAATAACATGGCAGTGCGCAACCAAGACGACGCCACCGTTCTCCAGGAGGACTTAAACAAACTTGTCGATTGGGAAAGAAAATGGATGATGAAGTTCCACCTTGAAAAGTGCGAAGTAATCGCCAACTCAAGGAAGAAGAATCCAGTCTTCTATAATTACACCATGCATGCCATTGGGCACCAACTAAACCATGTTGCCAGTATCAAATATCTTGGACTCACCATCTCCAATGATCTGTGTTGGGACAAACATGTCGACAAAGTTGTTGCCGAAGCAAATAGCACTCTTGGTTTCTTACGTGGAAAGATCAACATCAGGAATAGTGACATCAAATCCCATGCCTACAAAGCTTTTGTTTGTCCATTATTGGAGTATAGTAGCTCCGTTTGGGATCCATACACCAAGCAGCTCACTAATAAAGTTGAAATGGTCCAACGTCGAGCCGCCCGCTTTACTCTTCATAAGTACCGCCTACAGACAGTGTTACTGCTATGCTCAAGTCACTCAACTGGCCTACCCTGGAACTACGCCGCCAACAGTCAAGACTCGCCATGTTCTACAAGATCCACCATAACCACGTTGCGGTTGATCCCACTCTCTTCTTATCATCCAAAAATCATGCCACATAAACTTGCTTCGAAAACTCACTTGCATACCATGTCCCTTTTGCCCTGGGGCCATATTCATAAAGCTCCCTTACACTTAAGGGCCCTATCAACCCTTCGTTTTCTGAAATATTTTATGCTCTGTAACTCAGCAACGGATGATTAAATCCAAATAAAAGTATATGTTTCTAGAAGCGAATTTGCATATTGAACATGATGGTGAGGTCATTTTTGGACCAAAATGTGTCATTTTGGACCTAGGTCCAAAAATCATTTTTTTCGGCCCAAAATTTTACGGGAAAGCTAACTAAATTTTGCTATGGTGAAATTTCGAACCATTTGACTTTTTAGAATCTAGAAAGCAAAATCTAGGAACGCTTTTTTCAAATTTTCGATTTTTTTTTTCTTAGTTTTTGAGATATTGTCAAAAATTGGTCCAAAAAATCTCAAAAATCCCACTTCTGACACAAATTTTGGTGTCAGCAGTGGGATTTTGACCTATTTTTGGCAATATTTCAAAAATGAAGAAAAAAGTCAAAAATTTGAAAAAAGCGTTCCTAGATATTGTTTTCTAGATTCTAAAAAGTAAAGCAGTTCAAAATTTTACCAAAGCAAAGTGTAGTTAGCTTTCCCGTAAATTTTGGGGCCAAAAACATGATTTTTGGACCTTACGGCCAAAATTTCACATTTTTGTCCAATAAAGACTTGACCAGCATCTTTAGTATGCAAATTCACATCTAGAAATGTATACTTTTATGTGGATTTAATTATTCGTTACTGAGTTACAGAGCAAAACCACTTTCTGAAAATGGAGGGTTGACAGGGCCCTTAAGTGCAACTTTTACACTGAAGTGTAAGTGTAACACTTTAACTTCAGTGTTTCACTTACACTTAAGTGATTCCCTTAACTTTAAAGCTCAATTTCTGCTTTATTGCAGTGTGTCATTTTTGTTCTTTTTTTAAAAGATGTAATTCTAAGAGCAAAAATGCTAACTATGAATTGTAAAAATGATTTCCAAGTATTAAACTTACTCTCTGAAGTCACACTTGAAAGGTTTTATCTCAATATTAAAAAGCAAATTATGTAAAATATATGCTATAGAATACCCATTTGACTTTAAAGGACAACTCTTAAGGGTGCTCCAATGTCCATTTAAAAGTTGCCCTTAAAATCATAAGAGTTAAGGGATTCCTTTAAATAGTTGTTCATTTAATTTTATGTGCACTCTAGTTTGTCTTAAAATTCAGCAGATTTAATTTAAGGGAAACTCTTAAAAAAGTTGCACTTCACTTAAAAGTGAATGTGGCCCCTGGGCCTAAGACTACCAAAAGGCATGAAGCATATTATATTTTACTTTAGATACGATGTACTATGAATATAAATGTATAGTTAAAATTATTGTAACCAGTGCTTATAGCTACTGAAGAAGCTACCCTGTTTAATGAAAGTTTCAAATGAATAAATTTATACATAAATTTACCTGAATTAATAGTTTGAAAAAAAAATCCAAAGATGTATAAATGTAGACGTTATAGAATCATTTTCTAAATTGGATACCTGGGAGCCAGTAAATATGGTAGGTGCAAACTAAGGATATCAGTAAAAAGAGCTCCTTAATACCTTTAATTTGATGTTTATTTTAGATGTAGGATATGAGGATATGTTCAAAATTTTAACAACTGGTGCGTAGCCAGGATTGCATACCCTGTGGTGCGCAATAAATCCTATTCCAAAACGGCGACAGGTCCAGGGGCCGCATATTGGATGGGTCGCCAAATGTATTATTACCAGTAATTAGGACTACTGCGCCTTTTTTCGTTGTTTTCCCATTGTTTTTATTTCTTTTTTCTTTATCACATTTTTTTTTTTTTTTCGTTGTAGACCCCCGGGGTGCACGCGCCCCCATCCAGACCTCCCTGGCTACGCCAATGAACAAGAACATGAAAAATCTTGCACAAGTGTCATGGCTCCTCAATATCCAGTTCAAAACACATGGACTTATTTCTATCAATACTATCAATTAACTGATTATCGTGCATTCCTATAGGATGTTTTAGGGCGTGTTCACACGTAAGAATTTGCTCATGACTATATTCTCTATCGTGAGCCACTCATAAGCAAATTCCCAGTATAAGCTTAATTATAGAAAGTGCCTTGCTCGTTACTAAAAGTGACGCGCAAGTCATGTCTATATTATGTGAACGCATTTGCTATAAGTTGTCTCGCTATAGAACTGGTCACGATAAGTTATGACTATTATGTGAACACGGCCTTACATAGTTCATCTGAATTTGAATTGCAATACACATTTGTGTAGAAACATACTAATTTTTTTTTTTCTGTTCGTTCCTTTTTTAATTGCAGGGATTGTCACCTTTTGATAACACTTTTCCCCCACATGTGAGTTACCTGGTTTCAAATGATGTTCATGTGACAGAAGCCTTCCAGGAACCTCTGGCTGTCAAAATAGGAGGACCTTTAGATACAGAAACAGATAGGAAGAATTTCAACTCAAAAGAAGATATTTGGGTACGTAGACCAGGTATATTATCAAAGCCTATATTATGACTGAATAAATGTTGACAATATTTTTGCTACCTGAAAGCTAGTTATCTTGTGGCTGCATATTGTTTCCGTAATCGATGTACTGGCCATACTTTCTATCCTCTTTTAGAAATGGTTCAACTTCCTTGCAGAACCCTTGTTAAATTATTATGTTCTTTCATATGCAAACATTACTATAATATGAATTAATAGTGTATAAAATATTACATTGTAAAAAAGTTGTAAATTTTACCCAAGGTCATATTTGGACAGTTTTGACCACAAATGAAAGTTATATTGGTCTTTTGGTCCAAAAGCTTTGTGGATTGTGTAAGATTATATTTGTGCAGTGTCTCTTGATGGTGTCGGTGTTCTGAAGGGGACTTCTGCCTCTGTTTGATTTCCCACCCGGGGGAGTCCAGAAAATCAAATGGGAGATGGGTTGGTCAGTGGTGCAGATGCAGTGTCCAGCAAAACATTTATGGCGTTGCCTGATTGTTGGAAGATATTGGAGGGATATCACCATATACAGGGGTGTTTGGAATATGATCCTTCCAACTGATGTTGAGCACTCTCCGTAAAAGTTGAGTGTAGTACCCGTATATATGATCTTCCATTTTCTTGCTGATTGTCCAAGTTTCTGAGCCATACAACAGAATGCTTTCCATGCAGGCTTTGAAGAATTTGATTTTAGTCCTTTGGTCTAGTGAGGATTTCCAGATCTTGTGGAGTTTATTGCAGGCTACCCATGCTTATGCTTTCCTACATTTGAAGTCATGAAAAGAGTCGTGGATATATGAACCAAGATATTTGAATTTGGGTAAATTTTTCAGTTCAACTCCTTTGATGGTCTTAACGCAGGCCGATGATGGAATATTTATCAGAAAGGTTTTAGTTTTCCCCTCATTCAAGTGTAGACCAACTGCATTTGATGCTGCCTCAACACTCTGTAACAGGAGTTCTGCTTTGCTAATAGATGAAGCTAGGAGATTTATGTCATCGGCGAAATCGAGATCATGTCTGAAAAAACTTTGTATTAACGCATGGATAACAATAGGAATAACCCTAGTATGTGCATAGCTATTCCAGAAGCTAGGTGTACACCCCCTAAAGAAGGCATCCATATTTTTTCTGAAAATAGTGGGAATTCCCAGACTTTAAATTGCCATGCCTTCTTTAGGGGTTTGGTACATTGTTATACACAAAATTTGGAATTCCCGTGTCTTCTTTACTCATTTGATCACAAAATAGTGAATATTTTTGGAATTTGCTCTGAATTGAGACAAATATTTTTGAATGCCCATGCCTTCTTTACCATCATGGAGGAAAAACATTGATTTATTTTGGGATTTCCCACTGTGAAATTTATGCAAAATTTTGGGAATCCTGTGCCTTCTTTAGGGGGTGTACCATTAATTTCTGGAATAGCCCAATGATTTGCTACCGACCCTAGTCAAAAAAATATATTAGTCGGCAAAGCACCTAGTTTTGCTCAGATTAGGTGTTTTTGAGATTGTTTTTAAATAGTGGAAATACTCTCAAATTTGGCCCTGTGGGTGCTTTTAAAAAAACAAGTAAAAAAAATTCTGACCAACCGACT
>JXSR01S007179.1:19679-30525 GCA_000969725.1 Ophiothrix spiculata | reverse complement strand
TAATATCAATATTCCTCCGTATGAATTATTATGACTATCGTTAATAACGTGATAATTAGTGTATTCCGTTATCTAGGTAAATTTGCTTTTCTCATTATTTATTTTTGAAACCTATCCAGTCCCTTTCTTTGACCTTCCCTGGTTGGCGCATGACTTTTGCGTTATTGCCTTGTTAATAGTGGGTTGACTCATGAGGTCATGTTCAGATCTCTGAAAAAAACTCTTCTAATTCGGGTGTTGTTTTGTTGAATCATCTGAATAAGAATCTTCCAGAGCCTTCCTTGTTTCTGTACATAGTAAAGAGTTCATGTTGAAACAAATTTGTTCCACATCAAAATTGGGTACCTTTACTTAAATGGATGTAACTTTTGAATGCATTAGTCAATTTCAACAAACTAAAATTCCCTTGAAAGCTGATTAAATTTACTATTTATCAAGTATAATTAAAGTTGATAAGCATAAACAGATTTTTTGTAAAAAATTGCTCGGTTGATTACACTTCCATTTGACTCGCCCTGTACAAGGAAATTAATTATAAATACTAGGAACATCTTGAATAGACACTTACTTGTTAATACATCATTTACAATACATAAGTATAAATTTGGTTAACCATAAATACCAAAATGTTGGAATTATTTAATCTTATAAGCTAACAAAAATTTACAATCATCATTTAATATTTGGCACCAGAAAATACAAAATTGTTGGAATTTCTTTGAAAATGGAAGATTTGATATTGGTCCATTATTTTCAAATATCTAATTGTCTTTTAGATAAATTAACAATATAATGTAGCTATAGAATTGAGTGACAAAAATATTAATGCAGGCTTTTATTGGCATGGTATGTTTGATTGTTGACAGGGCAGATCTAGGAATTTTCAATTTAGAGAGCACCATTTCTATTCTGAGAAGATATTCTAGAAAGAAAAAAATATATAGGCTTACAAAATCCGAAATAGTAGACAGGTTGATTTCAAGTGGAGCATCTGTTTTAATAATCAGGGGGTTCATAAGCGTTCATACCTGGTCCCCGGGACCTGGCCGAGGTTTGGCAATGGAAACAATATTTAAGGAGCAATACACGATCCAGACTTATCCCCAAATTACCTCTATCAAAATACAGATTTAGCATATTCTACAAACCTTGCAATACACTGCTGCCAGAAAGTATTTCCGCATAATGAAATATGTTACGAAACCTCATTTTATTATACAAAACGACCTACAATTATCATTGTAGTGGATTGTTTTGATCAGTTTTTGATAATAGTTTTTATCAATAATTGTTCAAAACTATTAACATCCTTTTATGTTCTCTGTATTATTTAGATTTTTGCTTGTCATGTTGTGTAATTTTTTTGCTGTCTTCACACTTGTCAAAGGGTCCATACCCAAAACGTTGTGTTTTATATTGCTCCATGGGCACTGTAAAAAATCATCATTTCTACATATTTCTTATAACTTATCAATTATTCATAATCTCATAATCACCATGCAAACCAGATAGAATGCTATCAGGTTATATGTTTTCAAACAAATGCGCAGAAATGTACTAAAACTCAATTTTATGCACAGGGGTAAGTGATAAATATGCATTTCACACCTTATTTTCAATGCATTGAGTGCCATTCTGCTTTGACTCTATAGATAATTATAAAATATAAATTCTGTCAAAAAAAGTATGAAAGTCAGATAAAAAAAACGCCTCTCGAGATAAAGGTATTGTGCGGAAATACTTTCGAGCAGCAGTGTATGTATAATGAAGCATTCCAGGAAAAAGTTATCACTGGAGATGCCATGAAAACTCTCATAATTATCAGTTTACATGCTGACCATGCCAGAGATGTTAGTAAATACAAAATATTTAGTTATTTAAAGTAGTTTACTACTAAAAATCAAAATGTCACTCTTCCGTCTTTTTAGAAAGACTTGGATGAGAAACATAAAATTTATTTCATTTGGCCTTAACCAATGTTAACTTTAAAGTAGTCATTTGACAATTTGAGATGCTGTTTATCAACCAAAAGCATCAATTTTTCTTTAAAGTATTGTATATTCATAGCACAATCCTACAAAATGGTATTACTAACCTGCCATAAAGAATTATATACAATCAAACATGATTGGTTAATTGAACAAATTGTGTCCTCTAGTTGGCAATTATAAGCATGATCTTCATGTCAAAACCTCTGGCATGACATTAATTGGCACCATCCGAAAGCAAATTAGCGGGTGATTTTCATGTCGGGCTGGTAAAAATAGAAGGTTACCTGCCAGATTGGCGGGTCATTTTTAGTTGAGTCCATGTTGAGCGGTTAACTAAAAAGTTACCTACCCTATTGGCTAGTACAGACAAATACCAATGTCTGGCACAGCCCAGTAAAACACACAAATCTCTAAAACAAGATCACAGTAAATGGTCCAACATAGAAGACGTACTTGGATGGTCAGCTTTGATCATCAAAATTTGGAATAACCAAAAAGGGTTTTAAGTATGAAACCATGTTTTAAGTGTTAAGGCCATACTATACTCAGCCTCCACACAAATGTTTCACTATCAAACATTTGATTATGATGTAAAGCCGATGTGTATCTTCAAATAAAATAACTTCAACTCTGAGTTGTAAATAGATTAAACTTTGTGCTAAATTGCACATGTGTTGAATTGATCAAGGTAAAGTCATTGAACAAAACAATGCAGCAATATACAAGCAAGTAGATGTTATCTTTTACATCACATCAAATCTTTGTTACCAGTCTATATTTTTATTACAATCAAATATATTTAATGACATCACAACCAAAAGTTTGGTAGCAAAAATTGTGTGGAGGCCAAGACAAAAGCAAGTATAGTTCACAGGATATGCCAATCACAATAATGTGAACTCCTTAAAAACATGAGATGTAAAAAGAAATGAAATAAGATTCACACATTAGGGCCCGTATTCCAGAAAGATGTTTAGCTAAACCATTGTTTAACTGAGCATCAACTGTCCAGGAATGATACGCATCATTGCAGCTTTCAAGCAGAAGGGCTAATGAGTCATGCTGTTGACGAGAAATAAAACCTTGATTTAGCTAAACACCTTTCTGGAATACGGGCCAAAATGTTTGAAAAACTAATCACAACAGAACAACAATATCACGATGATAGTTTACATAACATCAATAGCCAGTTTGAAAGTTTTTGTCAGCACTGACAGGAGTTGTCTTCTTCATAAAAACTTGATTGAGTTCATAATAAAAATGTTTCCTGGTTAAGCTTACTCATGCTTGTGCTGCCTCTTCATTAGGCACATCACCATTTGTCAATGGAGCTTCAGCTTTAGGAGTGTCTGATTTTACAGGGTCATTTTCTTCCTGTTTTTCTTCTTCATTTGATGGACCATTCTCAACTGGTTCGGGGTTATTTTGTGTCTCCTCTTCTTTGGATTCTGTAGGTGTATCTTCTTTGGGTGTTTCATCTTGTTTGGAGTCTGTTGGAGCATCATCTTTGGGTGTATCATCTTCTTTGGATTCTGTAGGTGCGGGTGTTTCATCTTGTTTGGAGTCTTTTGGTGCATCTTCTTTGGAGACGTCTTCTTCCTTTGTTGATTCTTCTTTTGGTGTTTCTTTGTCGTCTTCTGCTTTAGTTTCATCTGTGGCATTTTCTTCTTTTGCTAAAAAGAATAAGTGAAAGTTTAGATTATTATGGATATTCTTTCTTTCGTTATGTCGGTAGTACATGTAAATGCATTTCACCAACTTTGACGAACAACCATACAAACTAGACCTGAATTGAATTTTGACCGAAACGGAGTTGGGAACAATCAGGGGTAGAATACCCTACTCTTTGCGATACTGACTGTGATTACATGTACAGGTGTGACTCTTCTGTACATGGGACCGACGGCTTTAGGTCCCCTCCGAAGGATGACAATCTCTCATGAAATATTCACCTAACTCTAAATACGTCATGTAAGGGGCGGAGAAGATCGAATATCTGACCCAATGCTCCCACCAAGTCAGACAAACATCTTAGCAAAGATTCCGAGATTCCATTCCGGCAAGGCAACCCTCACCGGGAATCGAACCCGGGCCCAATGTGTGCAAGGCGAGATTGCTAACCACTACACTACGGTGCCCCTCTTAGGGCGGTAGGAAAGGATAACAAAACACAATTGTGATAGTTTACATACTTTGTGTGAAAAATACTGAAAATCAAATCAAGCATATGAAACTTTTCATAAATATTTTGGTGTGGGCATTGGAAGATTTATGATTTGGTTCATGAATTGCTGATATTGAACACAACATAAATAAAAGCTGCTGTAAGGAATCAGTGTCAATCCCAATTTTGATTGTTGTTAATTCAGATTTAAATTCCAATTTATGAACATTTTTGTAAACATTTTTAAAGCTTTTGAACTTGAGTATAATTTCTGTCAATTTGACTTGCTTTTGGTGCAATTAAAATTGATTTTTAAGTCCAAAATGTAAGAAAATCACTGCATATATGTGTACCGCCGCGGCAAAAGGGACCAGTTGTCGGCTCGTACATGTTGCTCCTTGTAGCATATCTAATGTATGGTATTTGTATGCATCAGATATGCTACAATGAGTAACATGTAGGAGTCGACAACTGGACCCTTTTGCCGCGGCGGTACACATATCTAAATTTTTTGACAACCCCTCTTTACTGTCTTCACTTTTTTGGTCCTCTGTAAAGGGGGAAAAACTATTTATGAATGCTACCAATAATAGCTAAAACTTATTTTAAAGAAATGCAATGACTGGACCATAACCTACTGGACACACAAGATACTTGTTGAAAATAACCCCAGTCAAGGACGTTGTGAATGAATAAGGGCCCCAGTACATTATCATTTCACTTCATGTAGGCCTACCGTAAACCGGGGTGACTTTGAACAAAACTTTGACAAGGGGTTCGCGAAAAACACATCTCATCTGATGGTGTTTGTAAAGATTTCGACTATTAATGGTAACCAGATGAAATCCTGTACAAACCACTATCAGGTGAGACAAGTCTTTCACAAATCACCTTATCTAAATCTTTATCTAAAATTTGTTCTAAAGTCACCATACTGTTTATAGTCACTAGACACACCCCAGTTTACTTTTTATTTTGTGATCAGCTACAGAAACACATGATGGTTCAGTGGTCATTGCCTTTGACTCTTTCAGGCTGGGTTTATCAATTAACTAGTGTACGTTGGAGAGTTATAATCCATTCCACAGTATATTCTGTCGGGCTTTTCCAAGTACCTCAATTCCCTATTATATTAAAATTTAAATTAAAACTTTTTTCATTATTTCCATGTCTTCATGACCTAAACTGAAATGAGCTTAAAGAGTGGTTTCTTTTCTAACCCTGGTATTTAGCCTGAAGAAGTATTTCATCTGTTCTCACCATTTTCTACATTTATTCCACAAAATCTGATGGTGCCTAAATCTTACTTTCTGTCTTTGTTTCTCCGCCCTCATCTGCCTTTTCTGTCTGTCCATTTGCCACGGCAGCTTCTCCATCCCCTGTGGGGGCTGCCTCGCCTTCTGCCCCCTCCTCAGCTGCATCTCCTCCAGGTCCACGGTACTTTTTCGACTTTTTCACCATACCGTTCTCTATGAGAGAGTAAGCCATTTCAATGACAGATTCTTTGAGGTCTCTGCCTTCAATCTTCAGGACTTCTTTCATCTGAAATGATAAAAGTAGAACTTTTTTTTTTTAATTTTAGCATGTCAGACAACCAGGACTGGGACTAAGAGCAAAACACATGGTTATAGCATATTACATTATTGCTTGTTAAAAGTTCCTTTGTTACAGTAAACACTTAAAAGGTTTCCGACAATGTATAATAATATGTGATGGCTCACCCTGAAAAAGGGGACTTTGCAGATTATATCAATTTTGGATTTTATCATTTCATCTGTGACAGCATTTTCTAAGCTTTAAAATGACATCTTACTTGTTGAAATTGATCAAGGCGATCAAATTTTACAACAGAAAATCTGCTGAAAATTCTTATTATTTTCCTCATTTTTTGCTGCATATTTTCATCGGTTTCTTGAAAACTTTTCTGTCGCAAAGTCGGACTCCCCCTTTACGGGGTGAGCCACAGTGCTACACAATTAACATTTTCATGTAAATTTTAGCCTTTGTTACCTGATTGGTCAAAAGACAACACTTAAACACTCACTGATGATTTATAATTTCTATTTCAGCTTTTAGTGCAGACCAGGTCATGTTGAGTACTGTAGCACTTTTGACAATGAAGAAAAAATAGTCACACAACTCAAATGTAATGCTTGAATTACTAAAAGCAGAATTTATGTCCCGCTTTAAGTACTGATGTTATTTCTTGCATAATTAGCCCAACATGTGTGATCTGGTTCCAAACATATGATGTCAACAATGGCTCAACTGATCACATGTAACATAATAGACATACGTACTTGAGGTGTGATAGAATGTCTTCCCAATTTGTTTAAAATCAGTACTCAAAGCATCCTTCGCAATGAGTGATTTGCATAAATGATGACAGATCTAGTAAAAACTTTATCCTAGGCATAGCTAATATACAGGGCATATCCAAGCTTACTCTTAACCACTGAATTAAATGACAGGAACATAAAACAACATACACTGTAGGGAGGATAGGAGCCTGTTGGCAGTAAGTTAGCACTTAAATCACATGAAATGCAAGGTTCACATTTTTAGCCATTTTCGATTAGTTCTATTAGCTTTCTTTGTTTTTTCCTGTTTCTAGCCTTGGAAAGGGAGGACGAAAAGCCTGTTTTTCCCTGGATTCCAACCCCAGGATCCCAGCCAGAAAAGAAAGGCTGAAAATTCAAAATCTCTTAATGTTTGGTTAGGCGTAACTAAAATAACAATATTCAAACTACTCACCCTAGTATTATCAAATTTGGTGACTTTATTCCAAGCAGGAAGCACAGCTTTAGTATTTCTGTCAAATAAGCTGTAGAACTTCAAGCCCAATTTTGGTGCCATCATTGATGGGACATTGTAGCCTGAAAGAAAACAGAAGCATACAGTGTGTTATATTATCAAGATCTGACATTTTACAAACTTTCAGTTTATATAACGACAAAGATTTAGACCCTGGTCACATAACCTTGCAGCAAGGTTTACAATGTGTTTACGGCGTCATACAAGGTAGAAATTCAAAGGTCACCAACCGGACATCAACCGGTGACCGAAAGTTGTCTGTGAATCTTAGAGATGCCTAAAGCATGTCGCAATAATTTAACTCTGAGTTAAAACCTTGCAGATTGTTCATTTCAGTTATGGTCCACTAACAACCGGCATCTGACCGGGCAACGTCGGCATCTGATCGGGCAACGCAATCATTCAACAATGTCATACCGATGTCATACCAACATTTCTGCGTTACAGCTTCCTTCTGATTACCAGACATAAGTCCGCAGTCGGTTGTTATGTGACCATACCATAAATCTAATTGCCAATAAATTGCTCTCCAGGGTGGTTCAAAATAGCAGCTTATATATGATAAGATCTCCATTAAAATCTTTGAATACTACACAAAAGTAGAAACTCTAGGGGTCCAAATTTGTAATAGCTGTCTGTTAAACCAAAAAGCTTTGGACACCACACTCCTGACATACCACCCCTCAATGCACCACCTGGTACATATTCATGAATCTCTGTTACTGGAGTATGAATTCCTTAACTCTTTCACTACGAAATAAAATTTGCACCATCCATCCTATTTCGACTAAAAGCTGCTCTGAGCGGCTCACAGACACCTCACTTTATGAAAGCATATGATAATTGCATAGCGCCAGGGTTGTTCTCTTTTCTAATAAAAATGATGGCGCTAGATAGCACTTTGTTTCAACTGCTTGCTGGCGAATTTTCGTCCAATATGAGCTTGTAGGTTTTTTTAGAGCAATTTGAAAAAATTGCATCAAAAAAATACTTTTGCCGGAGTGCAGGAGTTAACTTCTTTTATCAGTGTTAATTTGGAAGATTAACAATGAGAGGGTTATCAAATAGAGGTAGCATTTTTTCATGAATATGGGCCCTGTAGCATTGGCATTGGAAGTAAGTTTCTATAAAAGCCTGCCTAGTTATTTCTCCCTGACAAAAAATTATTGCTGGGAGGGCATTTTAAATGAGTTACAAACAAAGGATTTGGGGATATGTTGATCTAATATTGTGTAACTGAGTAATGAGTTCAACAAAATCAGGGAAGTTCTTGTCAAATTGGTTCATTTTGTGCGACACATTATGACATCTCTAGGCCTATACTTCTAAATTCTACGCAATAATTTGAAACAATTTGTAGAATTGATGTATGTGTTTAACATTAGAATTGTCTAAGTTTGGTCACTTCCTAAATTTGCAATTTGTTTCCACGTTTGCATAGAGACACTGTGTTGATTTTGAAGTTGCTTTTATTTACATTCCATTTACTTGGCAAAATCCCAACCCTTGTTTGGCTCACTTTGTCCCTATCTCTTCGGTAATTGAGACCTAAGGAGAAAACCAGCACACTGGCTAGACTGGGTATTCCCTGAGTGAGTCACTCTTTCTGAGTTGCCATGGCAGCTGACCCATGGCTGGCAGCTCTTCAAATTTCTTGGCCAACTTATAAGCTTATTTCCTAAGGGGCGCAGCATTTGATTTTCAGGGGGGCATGGAAGTTGGGGTCGAGTCAAGTTAAAGTTTTTTATATTGCATTTTTTATGTTTTTCTTTACCTTGAAGTAGTGGGGTAAAGTTGTTGTTTTTCTTACTCATCTTTGGGTCAAGATTTTTTTTTGTCGCATTTGGCAGCGAAGGGTTTTTTTTTTTCAAAAAAACTTCTATGCCCCCCCCCTGAGAATCAAATGGTGCGCCCCTAAGTCTGAACTATACATTTAGTATGCTGCTACACTTTTGGTGCAACAAAGCCTTTCTTGTTAAATCCAATCCAAGAGATTTGCTGATAATAACAAAGAATTAGCAGTTGAATTATTAACCGAAAATACATTGAAATTAAAGGGGCATTGGACAAGTTCAGCCACAAATTTGATTTGTGTAAATCATCCACAAATAAAATTTCAAAATTTTGTCCAATGCTCCTTTAATGCAACAATGGAGACATTACTGTATTGTTATCACCAAGCCTTCATTATCATTAAAAAAATACAATAGATGTATTAGATTATTAAATCTGAATTCCTACTTAAAACACAATGCTTTGCATTTCCAATAATTTTCACAGCAAACGGTACCTCAAATTAATTCACACTAAAAACGTCAACAGACGGCAGCAGCCAGCAACATGAAATCGCAATGGAAAGTTCAGCTTTTCCCACGACTCGCAATGATGCAAGTGGGGTTGCGTTTTGATATTGATCTATTGAAAGTGCCCAAATATCCCGTCTACACATTACTCAGTGCATTAGCATCAAGTCTGAATTCAGCTTAAGGAAGCCTAGTATCACCAAATATTTGGTAGCTCACAAAAAGCGTGTCTGCATAGCCCTTACCTCTTGCAGCAATAACAAATATTTGCAGATCAGACACTTTTCATTTAGGGTAAAACCATACTTTTTATGAGCAACCCTACATTTGGTGCAAAAGTCTCTGTTGTTTGAGAAATTCAAGTGTATTTTCTAATCAAAATAGAGACATGTTCACCAAATATTTGGTATGTCCAAACATTTGATGGCCAATTTTCATCACCAAATCTCCTATTGATATTTGATAATACATTAGAATTAATTCATATTAACGGCCATTTGTTGCCCAAATACTTGGTAGTACATAAGATTGATTTCAGTTGACAAAATAATCAGGTTTGCTAGCTCTTGTAGCAGGATCTGTCAAGATCATTGCTGTCATCACAAGACATGCCAGACACTTTGAAACCATGGAGTTCAATTTGATTCTGCTATGGCTGCTATAAGTTACAACATACACCTTGTCTCTAGAAAGGGAATATTTCCTCAATATTTATCCCCCATGTTACAGTGGCTCTTGAAATGGTTCTTTGGTGACACTGTCACCTGTAGAACCATTTTTAGAGCCACTGACCCAAGACTGGAATTCTACAATGTGCAATTCAAATTTATGTAAAATGGCAGCTATTGCAGATACAATTTTCTTGCACTCACATGACAAATTATGCAGACCTACCTTGTGGTTTGAATTCTTTAGCTAATGTTGCAGCCATTTCTGCCCACCACATGTTACCAGCACACAAGATATGGCGGTTACCTGTTTGAGATAAACATATTAAAATTAAATAAAGGATACAAATATTTAAAAAAAACACTGTACACGTTTCTGATGGTATATGGTGCTTACAAAGTGTCTGGGCTTGTCACTTCTGAGGTTTCATTTACAGGAATGAAGCTTTGTGTCCTAAGACATTTGCTCGTCGTTCGCTCACCCTACTAAGAGAACATCGTTCCAACGGAAAGCGACAATATACCAACATTTGCTACACTTCAGTTTATTTATTTAACCCTTTCGATCAAATAAAACGCCTGACCGTTTCCAAAGGAGCTTACGAGAGAACGCTCAAGCGTTCCAATTCGTATTGAGTGTATAATAATTCAGTACAGGGGCTATATACACCTATAGTATTCTTTATTGATAAACACCAAACAAAAAGGTATAATCAATTACAAACATATAAGAAAACAATAATAAGAAAAACTAATAAAAAATAAATAAATCAAACTGCAACATCATGCTATGCTATACAGTTCTGATGCTATACATTACCAAATCGAGTATCAAAACACGATTTAACAAACGTAAGTACAATTTGGAGAACATCAAAATCAGATGCTGACATAATTACAAGAAAT
>JXSR01S007179.1:1180-16729 GCA_000969725.1 Ophiothrix spiculata | reverse complement strand
TATCATCTCGTTTATTAGTGTAAGTGGATGTAATAGGACTTACATAAACAACACAAATGTAAATATCTACATCAATATTGAAAAAGGTTCGACTTAATTTGAACCACATAAATTCAGAGTGTGTAGTTTTAAGAAATGACACTCCTTTTATAAGACAATATAAGTTATATGGCAATTCAGGACCAAAAGGGTTAATTACCACAGCAACAGGGGCAAGTCGCATTCGCTTTCATCGATTCAAACAATTAGAGCACATTCGCTCTCTATTTTTATTGAAAAGTTGGAGCGAACATCAGAGCATCAATCAAAACACTCAATTGATTAATTGTCAAAGAAAAGTTTTTTAAATGCTGTGAGCTGTGTGTATAGTTTGGACCAGATGCTGTGGTAACCTAGACTGTTATGTAATCACTTCTACATTCAGTAATCAATAAACAATCATACATAGAGGGGGATTAGGGCACTGGACTCATGCTACAGAAGTAGTGGGTTCGAAAATAAAATAAATAATGGGGATTTATAGTGCACTATGCCTCCCAGATTTGTAATTCCACATGGCCTCTGCACACTTTACAGGTGTTCGCTGACCGCTATGGCCCAAGTAAGCTCCGTTCTACACCAAGCATCATTTCAGGTTCTGCGACAATGCCCTGTATTTAATTTATTTATGATAGCCTTGGGGTTAGAACTAAAAGTCAAACAGCAACCAAGAGCAGCAAGTATCAACAATTAAAATGCAAAGAAAATTCAGCTTTTCTCATCTCACTTTAAATTGATGATTTTGATGGGAATCTGTTTATGCTGAGTACAAATTCAGCTTTCTTATTCTCTTACCTGCAGCTTCTGGGAGTGTCAGCGCTTTGACGTGAGCTTCTGCGACATCCCTTACATCAATCAACGGTAGGTTAACTTTGACTACCATGAATGGGTTTCGTTCCAGCAATCGCTTGCTGATTTCTGCACTGGTTCCCAGTGTTGAATTCAACACAGGGCCAACTACTCCTGTTGGGTTGATCACAGCAAATTCAATTTTGTCTTCTTCTGTAAAAGGTAGGAAAAAAATATATTTCTATAGTCTTTAAAACAAATTAATTTTTGATTTTGACAATATTGTGAAAACAATGCATGAATATGGGCTAGCTAGACCCCGGGAGCTAGACCAGGGGATAAAGAGGGGAAGAGATCAAATATTTTGTCTTCAAACAAATTGATCTTTTTTTGCAGACAACATTATGTATCATCTAATGATCATCAGCAAGACACAACTTTAGTTGACATTGCTTAAACAGGAAAAATTGGAAGTAGTCGAAATACTTTTGCAGGCACATTCATTGTTGATCAACGTTGATTCAACATCTAATTGAAAATCTAATATCTCAACACTCTCGCTACTGGTTTTAAATATGATCTGATTTTATTTTTATCCTGGTATTTGGTCTATTTTTTAAGGTTGTTGATGTATTAAAATGTTTTCAATATTTGCGCATTATGACAAGAAGCAATGTATCTCTGGCAAATAACCCAAATACCTCCAATTTGATCCCCACGCCGGAATAGAAATGGAAGAGAGTCTATGATCTCAAAATATATGACCTATTACTACCCAATTATTAAAGGAGCCCTGTCCAATTGGGTCAGCAATTTTTCTAACTTTCTGAGATTTTGGTACCAAAATATTCCTCATATTTTTCTCATCACCCATGTGAAATTTTACGGCTGAAGCATGCCATGTTTTGGGAGATATAAGTGAAAATGTGTTAAATAATGGTAACCATGAAATTATTTACACAGTAAAGTATAGGCAAGTGGAAAATACAAAATTAAGCATAAAATCAAAACGCTTGTTCCCATTTAACTGAAATTTGAAATTGAAACATCTAAGTTGTGATTTTTCATATGCCAGTGAACACTTAAATTGAAAAAAATCGGACCACATACCTTTAAATGGAAGTTTAGCAAATCTATTTGTGAACAATTTTGTTTCACTATTGAATAATCACACCCATGTTTGTAAGAAACAAACTTCCTTGTAGTTTCAGGGTCTTTATATTTACATCATTTGAAAGTGCAAGACAATGTTCTAAATTGGCCCACAATTACTATAAACTTTGTTTCACTCTTGATAGATATCAATATAATTGCAAACTCTTCAGGGGTCTGTATATTGTGTAGATATAGACGAATCTGACCGCGCATCTTGATTTGTCTCAACCGTGTGTGGCGCTGTTGCGTCCGCCATTGAGGGGGGCCATCGGGGGCCAATTTTGTATACCTATGCGTATCGGTGTTAATTTTCATGGATGTTCTAGGAGTTTTTGGTTGTATTTTCTAAAATATTAGATAGTATTTCATTAGCAATAAAAACAAAGTGTTTAGGGAAAAAATAAATGTTTTTTTATTTCAAGATAGGCCCCCGGGATATATAGGCCTACTCATGGAAAGAACTTTGAACTGTCATGATAGCGAAAGATGCGCAAATTCTTTGGTGTGAAACATAAAACATAAACTATAAAAGTATCAACCCTTTTGATCTTGGCCTTTAATCATACTAAGGACCTTCTTGAAAAAATGAAATTGCTTAATTTGAACATTTACTAGTACATGTATTTAAAAAGATATCGAGAAAAAAACTAATCTAAAACAGACAACTTAAAAACAGGAAAAAGCTAGTATAAAAAGGCATCTGCATGATTTTATTGCATATCATATTTTGTTTCCGTCTTTATTATTTTTGTCATTTTAAAAGATTAAAAAGAAAAGCATGTTTCAGAGGTATGTTCTGAAAGTAGACAAATGTACATTTTTACAAATTAAAGACGGTACGTCTGTAAGATTTTAACTTTATTGACAGGCCCTAAATATAGTTACCAAATTCAGGTTCTACTCTAGTGTGTTTAACGGAATGTATGGAACTTGCTCGTAGTCATTCGATAGGCCTATAATAATGGATCATCTTCATATCGGATGCTTTTTAAACTACAGAAGCATTTCAAATTGTCCAACTTATGAACGGCACGGCGTAAAAATATTCAACCAGGTCTGCATGTAGTAAAATGCGTGTCTGCTCGTTGTTTGCTACGCGCGCTCTTAGAACAGCGTTCTAACAACGCACGCCGATTTGCGAATTTAAGCAACTTCTTAATTCAGCAGAAATTTCATTTAGAACTTATTAAAGTTAATAAAGGAGAAGTTCGATTTAAGATGGACATAGATTTTGTCCCAGGTTAGGCCTAAAAGGCTGACGTCTAAATTTATTGACTATGGTGATAGCAGCGCAAACAGCGATAAGATGGCCCCCCGTAATGGCGGCGATGTGAGAGGGCATATCCTTTTGAGAGTGCTCAGTCGGATTCGTCTATAGATGAGCGATATCAACGACATTTTATTCTGGCATGGGGATCAAATTGGAGGTATTCAAATTTTTGAGGAGCTTGTTATCATAATATAGTTGAAAGGAGATCTCGACACAGGTTCATTAAAAATTCTTCCACAAAATCTCTTCATTATTTTGTGATGAAATGAGTGATTTCTACCAACTCTAACAAAGGATGCTGTACAGCAATTCCAAGCACAGGTAGTAATTTTGTTGCCAAATGATATATTGCTCATTTAGAGGCCTTGCATGCTTTTATTGATTGATACCAAACAAAGGATTTGGACTGATGACCTTTCCCGTAAATATGGCGTATCGCAGTCCATTCAACAAAATACTGTAATTAACCTATTGATAATGGTGCATTTTTATTGATGGGACAAAAATGAAGTGTTTGGTAATGGTCACACTTCTATTGAATGCATTTGAGCAATCCGCCATATTTACTGTATTTTATGTCACATACAGGGCCTCTATATGACCTATCTATGACATAATTAGTCTTCGGCAATTTTCTTGAGCATTTTTTGAAGCCTGTAAGTTTACTACAGCCATATAAGGTACAAGCTAGCTAGATTTTAGATAAATCTAGATTTTCAAAAAGATAAGTTTAAACATAAAAGTGTGAACATTTTCAGTATGTACCTTTGAGTTCTTCAATAAAGGCCCATGCAGCCTTCTCTGCCATGGCTTTACTCCTGGGGTAGGGTTCCAAACTGTCCATGTTCTCTGGCCAATCTTTCTCAGAAAATTCACCATCACATAAGGCACCTGTACAGAAAGAATGAGCAAAATATTTGGAAATATGAAGCTTGCAGTATAATCTGTTTTAAAATAATAAAGCTATGTATGGGAAAACAATATAGGATATTTGAAATTCCAGAGTTCCCGCTAAGGTTTTTGAGCTCGTACCAATTCGAGCAATTTTGACAAAGCTGTAGAAGTGCTTACGCCAAAATAATGAACTGAGGCTGAAAATGGGCCAAATAAAGCAAGGAAAAGAATTCTTTGTACACATTTTCTGGAACCTATTTCGCATATTTTCCTGGCTTTTACGTAAAAAAACACCACTGCATATCATGGATATATTCAGAGTTCTTAAAATGTGACCCGTCATATCGAAAGGTACCTTAAGGTCGGCAAAATCAAAATTGATTTTTTGGTCTCATCTGAAAGCTGAGATTTTAAGCTTTAAAATGACACCTTGATTTTGGTTATTGGATGTTCGGTTGCGAAGTTACACCCAAATTAGTAAAAGGCATCATGCTGATTCGGAAAACTATAGTTTTGAGAAAATCAAGTTTAAAGTTTTTGTACTTAGTAAATCTTAAATTGAGAGAGGATTTTTAGCTTGGTTTTTAATACATTTTTCTTATGATTTGGATGTTGGAACCTAATTAATATGATAGAATACACTTCAATGATAACCTTTCTGATGAAATTAGATATACGACCTTGGACGTGATTTTTGACTATGCTTAGCTTCAATGGCCCGTATCTCGTAATGTACTATGCCGGTATTAAGGTACCTTTCGATATGACGATCCACAAATGTCATAATCTTTTATGAATGTTTTGCGTAAGGCAATGAATTGTGCATAACTTGGGAAAAGTTTCACTACAAAGGATTATCAACTAATAAAACTGATGTTAAGCTTCGATCCATTCCTCCGTTTCACAAAATCACGCTCCATTTCTTGAATTTTCTATGAGCCATAGGCATATCCTAGCTGCATTATCACCTCATCAAAATAATGTTTTACCCCATAGCCCTACTAATCACACAGGTAACCCCCCTCTCATTCAGCAAAATATAACAATGTTGTTATCATTGGTCTTCAAAATCACATAAGCCCCATCACTTGTTCTATGACTTTTATTTCTGTGAACGTGTTTGCTGATTGCAAAAAAGAAAATGTCAACATCCCAAAAAACTCCTAGGAATGAAAGAATTACTGACTTTTCTAGAGATGCTTCCCCGATTCTGATATATATCATATATTGCATTGTGTATTTATCCATTTCTTTGTGCCTTTGTCTAACCTTCATGTATTTGGGTGTTCCCAGACTGTGACCTCTTTTTGTGTACCTTTTTTGTATTTTTTTAATCAAGATTGATTAAATAATTTTTTATGATATCACTTCAGCATTATACCCCATTTCTGTGTCGCACTTCCCATTTCCAAGATTTTTTTTGTATCATCTAGGAGAAGAGCTTATTTACTCTGAATGCTCTCTGATTTGAGGAATAATAATCTAAATAAATAAATCTAACAATTACACAAACATAGCAGGCACATAATTAGTAACTCTAGAGAGCAACTACTCCACTGATTACCTACAAATGACTTCAGGAGATAGAAGCTTAATAAATATGGTTCCTGCTGCTTAAGTGTTGGCTAATTATATCACCTGGCACAGATACTGAATCATATTGACTCATTTTGCATTCTTTTTAGAAAAAAGAGGCTTAAGTTACTATGATGGGCCCATATAAATCAACTTTCAAGTATTGCAACATGCAGACCAGAGTAAACACAACATAGTGCCTACAGCTTTCCTTTGTACCTTAGTATACCTAAATAAGTCAGATTTAAAGTGGCAAAGTTAAAAGATACATTCTATTCAATATCATTTTAGAATGCATCTGAAACTAAAAGTCACATCTTTATTTGGACCAAGTTTACTTTTTTCTTTTATTCTTTACTTTTACTTTTACTATTTTAGTCTTTCATAAGAAATCCTTATCAAAAACATGTTGAGCTTTAGGAATTTAGTATAATAAAGCTAGTTACTTGAGTGTGCCTGGGATTGACAAGGGAGATGGGTTGCACTCAGCTAACATATATCTACTCTCTTGCTCTTAATGCAGTTTCCATAAATTATATTTGCCGTACTGACTCGTGTAATGTCCCACTGTTTTTTAATGTGAATTTGGGTCAAAGTTTAGGGGTGGGACATTACGCGCGAACTTTTGAGCGACGTGAAAGTTTGAAAGTCTAAAACACAATCTATTGCAAACATACACTTGCACCACCTTCCCAAATGTTGACGATAAATCACATTTGTTCATAAGAGCACTTGTATCATAAGTTTTTCAGATTGTGAAATATGTTATTGTATTGATGAAATGATGAATGATACTGAACAATAAAAGATACAAAATGAAGTGTCTGGTCTGAATTATTCGTTACTATGACTTCTGCAATACAATCGCAATTGTAAGCTTACATCTTTTCATCAAAAGGCCGATCAGTTTGTCAATTTCTTGTACCGTTTCAACAACACATGCACACGCAAATATTGTTGCAAATTTCATCATGTTCATTGCTAAATTGAGAGAAAAATACGGGTGGGACATTACACACGTGTGTAGCAATTTCACGAAAATTTTCAAAAATATAGGGCTGGGACATTACTCGAAGGTGGGATATTACATGCGTCAGTACGGTACTTGTAGCCAGATTTGCTAGAAATGTAAGGAAGGTGGCAGAGATACTAAGATGTGACATGGATGTTAAGCAGGGAGGGAAATATTCCTGGATAAACATGGGCTAGATGGTAATAATTTGGGCAGTCCATTCCCTTTTGTGATTAGTAAACAAAGTAATGCTATAGTTTTGCATAAAAGGATAAAAAGAAATGTAAAGTTACTAAAGATTTCAATATTTCAGTAAGGAAAACAATTGTTAGAGGTTGGTTTTAAATGTCAGCGAATAAAAATAGGTTATTAGAAATGTCAAATTTCATTATAGAACACACCTGTATTAGTTTTTAATTTCTGGTGGACCATAAAACTTCAGTTATGTATGCTCTCACTGGCAGGAACAAAATAATTTCATAGTGAAGTTTAACATTTTCTTTTTTTTTTTTTTTTTTTTTTTTGGGGGGGGGGGTCGGGTCACCTTGGTTGGGAAGGAGGACTGGGAGCCACAAATTAACAACAAATGTTTCTCCATTTCGCTCCTAAATTTGAGGGGCTCGAGATGCAAATGCGCATTGTTCTGTCACTCCACAAATTATACCCCTACCCTATGCGAGCTGGAATCATAACATATGCCCATAAATGGCTAGTAGATAATATATGAAACCAGATCTATTTGAGATCCCAACAGATTACACACTCATCTATCAATATCATGATCTACAAAACATGTGAAACTAGTCTGATTGTGTGTGCACAACAGCGTGGGTTCAACAGCTTTAAAGGGGCTTTGTTTGATTTCACTATGATGCGCAGCTCCAAGACGAGTCAAGTCACTTTTTTATTCTTAACATCATTTTAAATTGCCTACAGGTTAGACTACAAATTATGCTAAATGTAGAATCATCTTTAAGGGATTTAAACATTTATTGCTCTTATCCATTGGGTGTAAAAGAACTGGGTGGTTTTATAAATTTACATTCAATATAAATAAAAGATCAATGTGAAAAAGATCATTTCATTTGTTGTTTGTTGAAATTCAGCGGTTTGCAACCAGATACTGCAAATGTCATTGACTGGATGTCAAAGAACTGGTCGATTTAGCAAAATAAAAATACATGTATCATTCAATTTAAATAACTAGATCAAAGAGGATTTTATTACGTGTATTGATACTTGCTGATAATTTGATGGTTTACAAGCTGATATTGTAAATGCTGATTCTCTAAGCTTGGAATTGAGTCCATAAAACATTTACATAGCTACTGAACCTCCCCCGGTTTTTGCTACTCTTTTTTTTTTTTTTGGGGGGGGTGTTTCTTGCTCGTCACTTTTTTAAAACTACTGAAATTATAGTTTAGTTTTCAGGTCCACTTTTAAAAAAATCAGCACCCTCAAGAAAACATCCTGGCTACGGCCCTGCCTTCCGCAGGTGAATTGGACCACTTTAGTCTTGAGTTTAGCTATATGTGATGACTCACGCCCAAAAGGGGGACTTTTCGAGAAACTGGTGAAAATAAACAGCAAAAAATAAAGAAAATAATAAGAATTTCCAGCAGATTTTCTGTTGTAAAATTTTTAACAGTAAGGTGTCATTTTAAAGCTTAGAAAATGCTATAATGGATGAAATGGTAAAATCAAAATTGATATCATCTGCAAAGTCCCCCCTTTCAGGGTGAGCCATCACATATAAGCTCATAAAAACTTGGTTTACTGGATGTGCATCTAATCTAACACATTCTGAATCATGTACTTGTAGGCTATATCAGTCAGTTAGTGAGTACCAAATCTCAAGAGAACATCACATCTGGTGAAATCCTCACTGAAGATGACACACAAAAGAGACCAGTTTCTGTCATCATCTGGATTAACTGTACACCTCATCAAGCTCTCTTTGTCATTTGTTAATGGACTTGAACCATTTCATTACTATTGCTATCACTGAAATACTTATCAAAGAGGCTGTACATCATTACACAGAATAGTGCAAGTAGTGCTGCAATTTTCTATGTTTTGAGGAGTGACATTATGTAGTCGCTAGTGTGTGTAGTGTTACACCTCTTTGGTTTCATATTTTTAGTTTTATATATTAACCAACTTTATTTTTAAGACAGACATTTGGTTTGTTTTGTTTGAGTTGTTTCACCAGTTTGTTTTTGCTGAAGATCATCTCCCATAGAATATAACACTGTTTTACTGTAAATGTAGGCCTATGTAACTTTGGTATAGGCTTATATCTTTGATATCCTTTTTAAACAAACATTGTAGAATCAGGCTTACTAAATGGGTTTCTTGCTAAGGATTGGTCTAATTTTTATCAAACTAAGCCTGCATATGGAATGAGGGAGCTTTGAAATGAATCAGCTAAGACTGCAAAAAAGTGAGCTTAGCCTGAAATGAGAGATAGCTAAGCCTGAAATTAGTGAAATTAGTCTGAAATGAGTGAACTAAGCATGAACTGTGAGACTTAGCCTGAAATGAGTAACATAGCCTGAAATGAATGAACTTTGCCTGAAATGAACTTAGCCTGAAATGAGTAAGCTTAGCCTGAAATGAGTGAACTTAGCCTGAAATAAGCAAACTTAGCCTGAAATGAGCAAGCTTAGACTGCAATGACTGTGCTTAGCTTAAAATGACTGAAGTCCTAACCTTAAATGACTTAACCTAGCCTGAAATGACTGCACTTAGTCTGAAATGAGTTAACGTAGCCTGAAATGAGTGAATTTAGCCTGAAATAATTGAACTAAGCCTGAAATGAGAGAACTTAGCTTGAAATGAGTAACTTAAAGGTACATGGTCCGATTTTTCAAATTTAAGGTTTCACTGTCATATGAAAGATCATCACTTAAGATGCTTCAATTTCAAATTTCAGTCAAATCGGAACAACCATTTTGATTTTATGAGCAATCTTGTATTTTTCATTTGTCAATACTTTATTGTGTAAATAATATTATGGTTACCATAATATTAATAATTTTAACACATTTTCACTTATATCGCCAACGCAACATGATTCAGCTGTAAAATTCACATGGGTAATGAGAAAAATATGAGGAACATTTTGGTACCAAAATCTCAGATAGTTTGAAAAAATTCCTACCCAATCGGACAGGGCTCCTTTAACCTGAAATGATAGCTAAGCCTGAAATAAGTAACTTAGCCTGAAATGAGTAACATAGCCTGAAATGAGTGAACTTAGCCTTAAATGATTGAACTAAGCCTGAAATGACTGAACTTAGACTGAAATGAGTGATCCTAGCCTGAAATTAGTGAACTTAGCCTGAAATGAGTGTACTTAGCCTGAAAGGAGTGAGCTTAGCCTGAAATGAGTGAGCTTAGCCTGAAATGAGTAAACTTAACCTTAAATGAGTGAATTTAGCCTGAAATTAGTGAACTTAATAGTCTGAAATGAGTGAACGTAGCCTGAAATTAGTTCAACTAAGCCTGAAATGAGTTAACTTAGTCTGAAATAAGTGAGCTTAGCCTGAAATGGATGAGCTTGGCCTGAAATTAGTGAGCTTAGCCTAAAATTAGTGAACTTAGCCTTTACTCTTTCACTCCGGAATAAAATTTTCACCATCCGTCCCATTTCGATGGAAACCCGCTCTGAGCGGCTCAAAGACACCTCACTTTATGATAGCATACACTAATTGTATAGCGCCAGGGTTGTTCTCTTTGCTAATAAAAATGATGGCACTATATAGCTCTTTATTTCAACTGCTTGCTGGCGAATTTTCGACCAATTTGGGCTTTTAATTTCTTTTTTTGAGCTATTTGAAACAAAATGAAATTCTGACCAATCGTGCACGCTTTTGCGAGCCGCTGTGAGCGGCTTTGGAGTGAAATAGGTAAATGAGCGAGCAATTAGCCTGAAATGAGTGAGCTTAGTCTTAGGTATTGAGCTAAGAAATGCAATTTCTGACCTATCCCAAATGGTTATGCCATGCCTCTACCCTCCTTACCACATATTGCTAATCCTGCACTCGTCATAACCACTCTCTTCACCGATTTAGAATCTACCGCTGCTTGGAGAACATTTTTGACTCCTTCTATGGCTGGATCTACCACAGTCTCTGCTTTCTTTGGTGTATTGAATGGGAATGGACTTGCTGAATGGATGACATACTTGCAGTCTGCTACAGCACTAAATAATTAAATAGAAAAATTTAAAACACTTGATTAAGAAAAAAAAAAGGATTTTCAAAAAAAACTAGTTTTTTTTTTTTGTTATCCAAGGATGATGAACAAAGATCAAAATCTTCCTGATTTTGAAATTTGACCATCAGTCTACGCCACTTTACACTGACCCTACCTAGTACACAGACAGTAGCAATTATGTTGCTGGACTGCCAATTATTATTAAGGAAAATCACATTTTTGATCTGATTTAATGTGGTCTAATCTGAACAAACTTGAAGAGCAAACTTGAATTTGATTATAAGTACTATTATAGGCCCCAAGGTACATATCTATTCTCTTCCACAGGCATCAAATAAGTCACTTAGACCCTACTTTATACATATGGCAGTTTTATCTTTCCTTTTCCAATATCTAGAGGTGTGGACAAGCAGTAAAATGGGTATTGGTCTGCATTTATACATGCAGGCTATGGAGAGAGGATATTTTAATTGGTGATCTGCCTTACAGCATTGACCAATCAGTCCTCCTATACTGTTGAGCACTCATGATCCAGTAAGGAATATTGAAGTATCTCCTTGGCCTGTTCATGAACTATCTTTATGTCTCTTGGTTGATGATAGTGTCATGTGTAGGTATTTGGAGACATTATCACATAGTAAAATACCCTTAGGCTGCGATCACTCACATAGAAGTATACGGTATAATGGTATTCGCTATGCGCTGTTCCGTGGCTATATTTTATATAGGCACGGCGAGCTATACGTTTTTTGGAATAGTAGTGCCCTCTTATATGACCTGGTAGCATCAAATTCACGTGTTCAAATGTATCTATACGCGTGTCCGAATGTATCTATATGCGTGCCCAAGTAAAATCGTGCACCGTATACCAAAACAGTATAGTTCTATGTGATCGCAGCCTTGAACCATACACCGATAAATGGATGGGTAGAGTTCAGGAACTGGCTTGCTCTTCCTGGTGTGGTGTTATCTTTCATGCAAAGTTGCTCTAGAGCTATAAGGCCAAGTAAAATAAATTGTGTGTTTTACGTCCCCGCCCTCCCCAATTTTTCAAGATTTTGAAATATTTTTAATATTTTCTCTTGCTTGTTCCATAACTTTATTTCTGAAACTGTTATATTCAGCTGGAAATAGATACTTTACAGCGTTTGATGATCATTAATAAACACATTCGAAACACTTTCCACAAGCTTGAAGTAAAGCAATTTGAAAATAACAAAAATTAGGAGGGCTCTCCTATTTTGGAATGTGTCTATAAAGCCATTGGTGTATGGATTTTACATATAAATAAATAATAAACTTTAGACAAATAATAAATAATAAGGACCTCCCTCACCAAATTCTTAAAAAGTCTGGAGGTAAAACACATAATTTATTTTACTTGGCCTAACAACACTTACAGAATCCCTCAACATCATGGGTGGTAGTAAATATTAGGGTAAACCAGGGCTATTTAATATGAATGGTTCTTTGAAACACACAGATTTTTCTAAAGATATTAAGTGATAGATCCATGGACTAGTATTTATGGGTACATATTAAAGGAGTATGCATGCCTCATGGTTTAAACAAAATAATATAGATAAAGAGGGCCTCTAGATATTGGGTACTGTGTTACAGAAGTCATACTGGACCATTATTTGCAAATTGTGATGCTCTTACAATAAATGATATGTAAACATTAGAACTAACAATATTTATCTATAAATACTCTGTAAATGATCTTCCTGTAGCATTTAAGAACTATTTTACAGAAAATCATTTTCTGATCAAGGAATTTGTTCTAGCGGCCCATCCTCTGGAACTCACTCCCTAAATCAATAAAAGAAACAAAAACTGTCAAACATTTTCAAAATGCACTTAAACAATCTCTCATAAAAAGTACAAATTTATCAGTTTTCAATGTAAGAAATTATCTAGTTGCATCATCTTGTGACTCATGTTTTTCGATTTTTGAGCCTGTCCTTGTCTTGTCTTGTTTTATGACCAGTACTGTTTATGACTGTAGTATTTTTTATGTTACCAAGGGGTAGACTACTTTACAGGCCTCTTTGGCCTTCCAGCTTACTCCTCCATATTTTGTTTTACTTTTGTTTTTGGAAATAATAAATATGAATATGAATATATTAGTTATTTGGTAAAGCTAAGTTATGATATGGGAAATTATTGGCTGTATAGTGTCATATCCAGGCAAACGGCAGCTGCGCCTAGATATGACACTAGATAGTTACCTAATATTAACCTTTTCCTGCTGTAAGGTGTCCCCCATTACTGTGGCCATCGCATTGTGCAATGAGAAGACAGTATGCTAAATTTATGATTCCTTGTAAATTAATCGTGTATAGCTATTCTATATATTTGGAGTCTGGGACCCGACAGGCTTAATGCTTATTTCCCAATCCTCCTCCACAATGTTTGATACAGTTGATTGTACTATTTTTGATATGTTGTTACTGTAATTTTGCATATGTGGAAGAAATAAATTCTTATGTCTAATGTCAGCTCAGACATAGGACGTCCCCCAGACAATAATACTGAATTATAACTGCTTTCACTACCTCTTCCCTTCAAAAATACTATCCCAGACAATGTGTGCAGTTTATAAAGGTGTATTATGCTGAATTCATTGAATTATGTAGAATATTTTTTAAAGATAAATTAAATTTACTTTAGAAGTCAGTTTAGAGGTAAAATACCTTCAGTCTTGGGTGGAAAAAGTGGTAAGACTGGAAAGGGTTAATTATCCCTCATCCCAAGGAACCTGATTCATCCCTATACGTGTGCCATGTATGTGCAATACAAAGAGAAGCCACTAACCCCTTTCACACTTTGCCTGCCGCTCCCTACAACCCAACCGCTCCCTACACCCCGACCTTAAGTTTTTAAAACAAGCCCTATTCAGAACATTTTCCACTTAACAAGCCATTTTTCGTGGGTCTCAAGACCCCAATTTCAACAATTTTTGCTTCCAGATCAAAAAACCACAGCCCAAAATTAGATTCCCCAAAAAAGAATCATTTAAAAGTCCCTTACATTATGTAAACCTTCTTTTCAGAGATAATCTCCGGTTCTCTAGACCCTCATTTTACAAAGGTTGGTATGTTAAGGTGTTTTGATAAGGTCTTCCTTTTCAATCTGTGGGTTGTGAACGAGTTATACAGTTATTTCCATATCAAAAGTTTATCCAAGAAGGGAATACGTGGGTTTAACTTCCTTTGACTACATTAGCTTACATTTACTTATACCCATATCCAGACCTATATAAAGCTTGGTTGATGAAATAATTTAAATTAAAAGTCTTTAATGCAAAAAAAAACCTGCAGTAAATTTTTGGTTAAAATCCCCCCGAAATGTGCGTGTGCAACATGAAACAAACTTTTTCGTTTTTAAAAACCTAAAATGACCATGGTTGGCCTCAAACTTCTTCAAAATACTTGAAAGAGAAAGACAACAAAGGCATGTATTATACTCTACATGTTGTAAAAAACTTGGTGAAGTTCTATTTTTTTTTTTTTTTGCTTAAAAATACCCCCAAAATAAAAAAAACACCAAAATTATTAAATTTTGGCCAAGAACGACTGATTTTAAATGATTTTGGCAAAACTAAAAAATAATATCTTCCAAATACAAATTTAGGGTCGGTCGGACCCGTAAAACAGGGGTTTATATTTTCCTATTTAAAAATCCTTTTCCACATAACTTATACAATACTTACATTGTAATTTTCCACATAATCTTACTATGATTTGCCTTGATATGCCCTATGAGCTAGCTTTGATAATTTACATACCCCCTTGCCCGCTAGCAGCCCGCTAGTTCTTATAAAACCCTTAATGAGTCTTACAACTTTCTTAAACCAGAACAAGTGTAAAACATTTCAAGTGACAAATGTCAGATCAAAAAGTGCTTATGATGCAATCACTATAGATACATAATTGCAAGGAATACCACTTCCTTGTGTATCAAACTTTATGTTCATAATATTTCCTGTTTGTTGATCGTATTTGTAATTGCCCTGGAAACACTCCAAACAATTTGGTGCAGTCATATTTCAAGTTATGGAACGATCTTAACTAAGACTTAACTAAATGTCTAGAGACTTCAGAAGTCAGGTTGGTTTTAGAGTATCAGCTTGCTTTGTTTATCTGCAACAAGCAACGGCAAAATTTAGACTTCACAATTCACAATGTTAATTATTTCACAAAGTAAACACCGATATCCCTTAGAAGTAGAAGTATCCCAATTGAGCTATCTTGACCACTAACAAAATTGAACTTAGTCTCAGGTTCCCATGTACAATTTTATATAAGGATAAGAGTTTTAAACAAATTTTACTGCACTGCATTTTTTTTTTTTTTAGATTTTCAAGAGATCTTATTAGTATGTTTTTTATTTATTTATTTGTATCGAAAACAAGAAGTGACCAACAAATGTAATAAAAAAAATCCATATGTAGCGAATAGCTTTTTCAAGTAAACCCCCCCCCCCTCCACATAACACTTTGGGGTTTTGGGCCAAAGGGATTTTAGAGTTTTTTCTTTAACTTTTACATATTTATATTACAGTATTTTGTCACTAAAAGTGGACCATTTTG
>JXSR01S007178.1:36217-47021 GCA_000969725.1 Ophiothrix spiculata | reverse complement strand
AGCAATTTCAAATCATGTTATACATTTTACACAAGTCTTTAAAATACTTAAACAAATATTATTAATTTTGCCAAAATCAGGGGACTGTAACAACCTCAACAAACACAATGCAATATATGTAGGCCGCAGCTTAATCAGCGCCGTATTGCAACATTGAAACAAACATACTATTACAAACATCCAACCCATCTCCGTCCATTTAGGGTAAAGTTCTGCCTCACAATATCCTCCACATGTATTATTGAATGTAAACTTTTTTGTTCTTTTTGTGGCCACATCTTCTCTTCTTTAAGTACCATTATCAGTCCCTCATTTCAGGATACTCGTTAAATTCGCACCTGCAAGGTATGTCTGATGAAATCATGGTGGCATTTTGTTTTTTCTAAATTTCAATTTAGGTCAATTCATGCAATGTATCAAAACATCAATGTTTAAGTAAGGTATGTATGTTCCTCTTTCTTTATTAACCATACCATGATCTGACCTGGTTTTCAAGGCAGACATTCTTACTATTAAAATACTTACATTTAATTTATTTTAAGATAAATGTCACAAACAGGTACAACGTTTTAATGATTCGTCGAGGAACAGTAAAAATAATCAAAATTTAAATACTGTTTTTGAAATCGTATTTGTTTTGGCTGCAACATTTCAAAAAAGTTATAACATGAAAAGATGAAGCAATACTTGAACCAACATTTAAAAATGTAAAGAAAAGTTGTATTTATCGTATTATCAAACTAAGCACCTGTAATTTCGAGTGTAATTTCTTTATCTTGATCCCATTTAGGGCCTGGTCCTGCTCCCGATACTTTTGTAATGCACTCCAGATGGCTTCCTGATGCAACGTGAATGCATCGCGACTTGCGTTCATCTTGAAAGCTCCATCCTTGGGAGACGTCACAGGGGGGCAGAGGACCCTCTAAAAAGAAAAAGTTAAAAGATAGAAAAAAGAAGAGGTAAAAAAATAAAGGAAAACAAGAAAGAGGATCAGAAAAAATGGTGGAAATGTTTTTACAAATCCTTATTAATGTAACTTGGTATCAATTTATTTGTAGATAAAAAGAACGTGTTTAGTTGTCTGTGCGCTTGTGAGATTTTTTTGCTTGCTTGTTTTCAAAAGCTACATATAAAAATTATAGGTGTACCTTTTTGGTCCTCAAATGTCAATTGCCTCTCCTATCAATAAATCATGGCGCCGCCCCTGACTTCGTCGATGCGTAGCAAATAGAAAACAATTTTGATGCTCTCCCGATGTGATGTCTTCGTTAGTACGTCGCAAAAGGTTCTCTAAAAATTAAAATCATCGGCGGTGGACTCGTGCTGCATTGGCGAAGAGATTAACCTTGGAGAAGGATTAATATGCATCTTGATAATTCGGGTCGACATCGCGGCGACGCCATAAAGCGATGCTTTAGGTAACCCTTCGCGATGTTTCTCGAAGCAACGCAGATGCAAATATTACAATGGCCTAACTACGAATGTCCCATTCCTTTTTTTAGCAAATCATTCCCAAATAACAAAAATAACATCTAAACTTTCAAGAAATTCCTAAAACTAGTTTTTGACACGAGTAGTCCGGGTTACAATGTGCAAAGAATATCCACAAAATCCTTAAATTATCATGCTAAATTACAATGCAAATGCAATTTCTTCGATGGTCTTCCGTTTCTTCTTATGATGCACTGATTCGCGATTAAGAGAAGCATCGAGTGCCATAGTGGGAACAATTTTGTGCCTTGCATAAATGGGATTCTTTTTTTTTTCCTTTTGAATATACATACACAAAAAGATTATGTTGCTTATAATGTGTGTTATAAGAGCAGTGTGGTGTTGATTTCATGAAATGGATATACGATTTCAAGAACTAAAACGGGGTATACTTTTTATTCAAAACAAAATAACATAAATATACACGTCTAGCCCTTTTCTATTCATAAATTATCCATTGTGTTTCTTTTGTCCAAAGTTCGTTGCCCTGGCCGTTATTTTTAAGAATATTGCTTAGAGACCATTATCTTACAAAGCATTTTGATAAAGGCCTGGGCAGCGGAGTGAGACGAGATGGAAAATTAGAAACACTGGTTTTATTTTGACATAATAAACAATTATTATGCAATCATGAAGTCAGTGAATTAAATTGGTATAATTGATATTTAAATCAAATGGGCCATCAAATTAGAATCGAACCTGATGACAGTGTTTTATGTAACACTGGTTAAAAACATTTAAAAACAAAACAAAAATCATTCGAGCTCTGGGTTCAAAAGTACTAGTTTGTATCCTTAATACCATCAGGTAATGGCACGTTTACAGTTTACATTGTACCAAGTAAATCGGCATTTTAAAATTGGAAATCGCAATGTAAATTGTCTCAATTTATTCATTTGCATAATAATTCATTGTAATGTCAAATATGCACACAGCAATAAACACGGGCAATAAGAAAAAAGAATAAAAACATGGGAATCTACCATTAATTTTGAAACACGATTCCAGCATATTAGATATACAGCAAGATCACTTGGCTTGTGTTTCACCGAAGGATGCCATACCGCCAAAATGCAATACATTGTATACACCATCGGCGTAACCCTGTGTAAAGGGATGTTTTTTTTAATTATTAGAAGGACATCCACTACCGGGCTGCTCATACCTTACTGATAACATGGCATCAAGCAAAACTAGCAATCATACATAGTTAAAACATTACATGCATAAGTTCAAACACAAGAAAATAGAACCAATCAACTGATTCACAACAAATAAAAGGGGAGCAGGAATTGGAGCACACTTAAATAATGAACAAATGAAATCAGGAATAACTGAGAGAATAGCCGGATGGGGTGGAAAAGACATGGCCTTCTCCATTTCTAAACACATTCAAAAAATGCATGAAGATCATCAGACCAAAGAAATTTGTGGCATTAAACTTTCATCCTTTTTTCAATGAACGATATAAAACTTTTCTTATATTAACAGATTGACCATTTCCTGGTACTCCACACAGTATAGCGGTAAATATTAAGAACAAAATTGATAAGCTTGGTATGAGACTTAGACTTGTTGTCAGAAAAACCAAAAAGGACATAAAGTTGAAATTTGGCGTACCTAATGGACTTGTTTAGAATTGTTTGACACAAATCCTGAACAAGGAGAAGTAAATCCTGAATAATGTCACATTCAAGAAACAGATGAAAGCAAACTTCCACAAAGTTATAGCAAAGGGGACAATTTGGGTTTTCAATGATTTGGAATGTATGTAACTTATCATTAGTATAGATAACATTATGGACCAAATAAAAATCAACGTTGGCCATGAAATTTTGTTTCCACCCACCATAACAAATTCTAAAAGGAATAGCTAAAATAAAATCCCCAAACTGTTCTCTCCAAAATTCAAGCCAAGAAGGAATATTATTTTCTGAATCTCTGCAGCTACGCAAATGTTTGTAAAACTTTTTTTTATCAGTACTGCAAATATTAATGGGGACGCGTTGGCTGATGTCAGAAGTGATAAAATTTGTTACTTGTATTTTAAACAATACAGAAATTATATGGTGTTAGAAATATTGAATATTGGTTTGAACATTTAACTTATTGACCCTTTTGAATAATCATCAATTATTGAAGGCTGTCCACTCGTGTTTAAGGTATACAATTATTTTCTCTTGAAAAGCAACATTAAGATTCATGGTTTGATCGTGGAAAAGGGAGATACGATGGTCTGATTGTCATATCGATAAATCATCTTCTATCTTCTAAATTATTATGAATATTTACTTAGTAAGTATTTTCAAAAGACATTTTTTATGTTTTAAAGTAAATTACAAATAATGTGCGTTTGCTCAACGTGTATGTCAGATAAAGGGTTCAACAGACTGCGCGTCTCGTCTTATGAGAGACTAATGACTCGCCATCCCATACCAATACACATTTTATCTGATAATGGTCTCTGTTTCATTCTTTAGCTAGCACATACAATTTGTTCAACATCTACATGTCACACAGGCTTAAATAACAAAGCTATTTGTTTCTCCCTTTGTCAATGTATTGATACAATATCTTTAAAACGTTTTGGGCAGAGAATTTACCTCTTGCTAGACACGACTCGGATATATAGGCACGTTTGTTTAAGTTGATTTCTAGCAAACATCTCTATACCAGTTTTTCCTTTTCTTTTACTTTCAGAAAAGAAAAGGTGTACTTTATTCACGTTTTTATATCTAGAATCATTATCCTTTCACCTCGGTTACCTTGTCTAGTAGACTGTTGGAAAACCCTTGATTTTGGGCTTGACTGCAAAATGGAGTCTGCACAATTGTTCTTGACTGATTCTTAATTTTTGAGACCCATAGATTCCAGAACTGATGCTAAAATTACATCCATAACATGTTACTGGTCAAATCTCGTTCAAAACCACACCAACATGTTCCTCTCATCATAAGGAAGCAGAAAAAGTATACTTTTACCTATTTCTTAAATATGGTTCTGGAGTTATAGCCAAAAATGTGAAAGGTCATATCAGATCAGTTTTTGCTATGGTTACAGGTCAAGGAAAACTTCGTGCTACAGGCACCAATGCAATGGTGAATATGGACTTTGTTTTTGCCTGCTACCGTGGCAACAATTGACCTGACACACTTCAAACTATCACCTTTTGTAGACACTAAGTTTTGCAAGAGGAACAGTTTGAGACCAGTTTGAACAAAATCGGATACTTTTGAAATTTTGGACTCCCATAGAGCCAGTTCCGTGACCTCTGATATGACCTTTTCACATTTTTGCCTATAAATCCAGAACCATATTTCAGACATAGGTAAAAGTATACTTTTTCTGCTTCCTTGTGATGAGAGGAACATGTTGTTGTGGTTTTGAACGAGATTTGACCAGTAACATGTTTCGGATGTCATTTAGGCGGCCATCTTGGATTTCCAAAAATTCATCAATGGTGCAGATTTTGCATCATTCAGTTCTGGAATCTATGGGTCTCAATGATTAAGAATCAGTCAAGAACAATTGTGCAGACTCCATTTTGCACTTTTTCTTTTTTCCCACAGACTATAGTAAATCTGTGATACAAAAATTCAACACTTAAACAGAATACATGAAAGTAACTAGAAGCTACACAAAATTCTGTATTAAAAGATTTGTGTATGAAGATAATGGAGAAAGTGTGTTTAGATTTTTCCAAAATATTAAATCGAACAAAATGCAATTTATACTTTGGTCAAATAATAATGTTTAATGACTTATGTCTATATTTTCAGAAAACAGGTACGTCAAAACACGTTCAAATAATCTCATTAAAATGTAATGAAAAGTGCACTGTAAGAAATATTCATAATTAACGTTGACCATAACTTGTTATAAAGGTAAATGCTTTAAACCGTCATTTTACAGTGCAGGAATCACTGCTGTTGGGGTTGAAATTAGAATGGTATAGGCCTATGGCGTAACTGTTTATGGTAAAGCGTCTTATGGTTTGTTAAAATTATATCTTATTTTGATACCAATCAAGCGAATCTGTAATAATACAGTACGTTACCTGCAAAATCTGTAAAAATACCGTATTTTTACAGATTTTTGCTGATAAGTACGCCGAATTTTCACAGTTTATTTGTTTATTCAGTGCCTGAAATGACGTTTAAACAAACTCTACACTCTCATACCGTTACGCAAGTCTATTTTCCATTTTATTTTGTGTGTGTGTTATTTTCAAACTTTCAACTCTATATTTCAATAAGATTCACTGCCATTGTGATTGTTCTCAACACACATCAGCTGGCATCGTGTTCCAAGAAATAAAATGGCTATAGGCATTATTCCTGCTGGTTTCAAAGAGCCGTTTTTCTCTGAGGCTGTTATGACGGTAACGAGTAATAACAATGAACTTAGCGAAAGGAAAACACAGTAATTGTTTAAACCTCAATTTTTTTCTTTTCGCTGTTTTTAATCACCTGTATAAACTTGACAAAAGGAGGTTAACATGATTGACTCAAAATAGGTCTTTGTTGACAATGCGTTCTGAAAACTGGAAATAATTTAGATACAGCTAAATGTTACTTCACTAAATTCTCTTTATAACAAAATAAAGAAATACATTTTTTCTGTCTTTTTGTTTCACATAATCGTTAATGTCATTTAAAAACATGAACGTATAGGGACTAAAGCCGATATGTATTGAAATGATGTAAATGGACCGGTACTACAATGATGTTATTCGGAAACATTCTTTTAAATCAAATCAGTCACATAAATTATGAGGTGATCCCATGCAACACTTTTAACAACTTTTTTTTTTCATTCACTGGTTCTTTGACACCTTCAACTGATGTCATGCGACAGGCAATATAAAATAATGCCATAAACCACCTTTTAACCATGAATAATAAAACAGGAATAATGTTGCCATGTTTCCTCTATTAAAAAAAAAATTAATTTTCAGTCATGGACATTGTATGACACAACACGCACATATTTACCAATTCAAGTAAAATATTCCCAGAGAGATTCATGATTTAAAGATGGATTGGTAGCCTTTGCGATTTGGAACGTTCTCTTCATCAATAGAAATACGATTTTTATAAACATTATTATAGGAGTTAATGAAGATGTTGCTGAGGTTTTAAAAATATGATTTACCATGATTGTCCTTTTCAGGAAACGGACCGGACATGCATATATATGGCAAATCAAACATTTTTCTTTAGAGGACCTGTAGACACATCATCATCATTTTGGCTCTAGATTAAAGAAAGTACGTGTCTTACATGTTCTTTCACAGCCAACAGAAGCATGTCACTTAACGGGCTTTAGTCGTCGTTGTTGATGCTGCTGCTGCTGCTGTTTATGTTTGTTTTATTGTTTAACAGATAGCAAATGTGAAGGTTAAACAGTCTGTTTGCACTCTTTGCCTCCTCACCAAATAATGTATATAAATATCTCTTCACCTACGCCTTTAATATAATTTCCAAAACTGAACACGACATCTGATGACGTTAGCTTCCGTAACCTTTGTTTCCGTAACCTTTGTTTCACTTGAAGTACAATAATTGACGTCAAGAACTGATGTTTTCCTGTTCAGGGCTTTGATTTTAACAAGTATTTGCACATGGGGTTTCATCTGTGCTATCAATATTGGCAAATAAGTGTAAGTGTCAATTTGTGTAAATCTTTTAAGAGCATGAAGAAGGGTGATAGAGTATATTCAGTATTGAATACAAATTAACACGTGATCAAGTACAGCGAAGGCATTTACAATGGCGTAAACCAGACATTTTCATTTTGAGGGGGCGAGCAGGGGAAAAACAATTTTACTCAGACTCAAAAAGGTACACCTAATTGTTTTTCATAAAAAGCAAATCACCGAAATTTGCTAAAATCCCATTTTTTCTCAAAAAATGTATGCTACTTTGGGGCAAATGTTTGGAGAGGGTTTTTTTTTTATTGACAAAATTTGGCGCAAAGTTTGGAAAATTTTGAAAAAGTAACCCATCGATTTCATTCACACTTCATTTGAGTAAATAAGCCATAGCGAATATCGCAAGCGAATGTCTCTTAGATGAGCGAATGTCGATGGAAGTAGAAGAGAAATGTTTGACCGTATAAGAAAGTCGCTAACATGTCTAAGCATTGGTTCTTTTTTGTAGGATTAGCGGAGTACCAGATAGAATTGGATATGTGCCATCATCAATGTGTGGCATGATATAGAAATACATTCTGCCAACTAGAGCAATGTTATTTAAAAGATTTGTAACTGGGTCAGAGTAGCACTACAATCGGGCTCGACTGATTTGGTTTACTGACAAGAGAGGCCCGCCAAATGCGGTTCGGCTGTAGAGCTTAAGTTAGTAAGGTGAGGGTTGCAAGTGCGACTAGGTCAGAGCCAAGGACACGGGCAAAACAATAGTCAATCTATGTGTATCTTATAATCTTCAATAAATCCTTTAGGGCATATAAATCTAGGTGTTGGCTAGAGATCAACATGGCCATCTGATCATACAATTTTCTTTAATTTTTTTTTTAAAGTTTGTGGTAAATGTGGCTTGGTGTTAAATTCAATTGCGGAGGATGTAATTTTACAATTTTAGTACTTGTGTATCTCACGCTTGTCCTCATTAGAAAAGGATGTGACATACTTATCAATGATTCATAAGCGCATTTCTAGATGAGTGCAATAGTTAAACAGTTTGATGAACTTTTTAGCTAGCGCAGTGTGTACTGAGGTCCTATGCAAATGAGCTTATAATGAGCAATGTAATGTTTCGATCTGACGATCGATATTACAAAATCTTGGTTGCGATTTTTTTTTTATTAACATGACCTGCCAATAAAGCTAACTTTGAACCCTTATTATCTGAAAAAGAAGAAAACAAATGCAAATTGGGAACGTGGGTATGAAAATGTGTAGCTTTTCCTTTATAATGTATATAATGTTATGCTATTGGTAAACAATAATGCACTATATGGTATTTACTATAAAAAATCAAAGATTTTGAGCCAATTTAAACATACGAATTTCAACCCTTACATCAATCTTGTTTTAGAAGATAAAAAAAATCAGTTTGGTCGATTCTGCTAGTAAAAATATGAAAACTCAGATTGATGAAATTTTGAAAATATATTTTGCCTATAAGACTTTAAAATTGAAGACAAAACAAGGAGAAATAAATACGCTGATGTGGTGTATGAATGAAAGGTACCTAATATCGGCTCTTCATACTTACCTGCGATTTGTATTGCTACTTTTGATACCAGCAGCGTGCATGTAGCTCAGACCTTGCGCTTTGAAATTGCTCGGCCCTCGCTATGCTGAAATATTTTGCATTTCATGTGAAAATTAATGAATCTGACATGTGTTTTTTGACTGAAAAGTAACTTTTTGGTTTCTTTTATATAAATTATGTCAAAAATTCGAGAATTTCATTCGAGAGAGTGAATAATTGAAGAAAAATCAACACGCCATTTACAAAACGACTATGACGGGATTCGAACCCACGATCTTTAGATTAAGAGTCTGATGCTTACACCGCTAGACCAACGGGACTGGCATGTCAGCTAACCGGCATTTAATAAATATATACTGCGTTTTTAAAATAATTGTTTACGCATGCGCACTGATCATCACACTCTCAAATTTCTCGGCAATTTGAGTGTCGTTGGACCCAAATTAATATACATCATATCTGTTTTATCAATATTTATCGTAAGATTTTCGGTTGAACTAACACATAAAGGTTTAAACTTTGTTTTCAGGGGTACAGTTGAAATATATAATACTGATAAGTATTAATTTTAGCTTAAATTTTGAGACTCCATTTCATCGCTCTTGCTCAAAATAAACACTCTGTTAATTGTCTCGGTATTGGACATACAGTTTGGAAATTCAAACTTTTTAAAATTGTAAAATGTTTTTAAGACTTTATTTTATCTGCTCTGCGCAAAATTTTCTGAAATTCAGACCTCTTTCAGTGATTTAATTCGATTTTAAAATCTTGTACTCAGTCTTATGAATATTCATACCCACCGCCTAGATAGCGATACTGGTAATTTTTTATGCATAAAAGAATATAAACCATTGGACATTTACGGGAGCCGATGTTAGACTGAGTGTGTTAAAATTGTTAGTAGACTCATGGATATTTATTATCGACACGAAAAAAAAAACATATGCCATGATTATGTCATCTAGTTGTCCTTATTGGATCTGATTCATGGCAGATCTTATTTCCTTTTCGGAAACTATAGAGATGCTATTACTGATATATACAACCATATTCATGAGACCGTAACGTGGGAAGGTTTTTAAGTCATGATTAACGTAAAATTGTCTTGTTAATTTATTAACCCTTTAACAACCCTGCCCGATTATAATTATTCCAGATAGATATGGAAAAATAATATATTGATGCATCACTTATTACAGATTAGTTGTAGTTTGATACATTGTTTGATATATGTGATCGTCCATTCCAAACCAGCCGCAAATGCAACCTCTTGTCATTTTCACTTTTTTAAAATATTTGCAAAGAAAAACTATGTTATAAAGATTAAAATGACACCTCAATAAACTTCACTCGATTTCCAGAAGTCAGGTTATAGTTAGTCAAAGGTTGTGAGGGAGTAAAATGTATAACTAAGATAGACGTGTTCAAAGATCAATAAGCCCTATATTTTCTGTTGATTGTCCTCAAAATATACAGGTGTATTTTATTTTTTATAAATGAAACTCAAAAAGTGTTTGGTGCAAGCTCAAGGATTTTGAATCTATCAAAAAATTATTTTCGGAAAATTACGACCTTGATATGTATCTTTCACCTGTAGCGCAACATCATTCACGGTTCGTTTGAGATGAACAGTCACATATGTGCAGCGAACAACTAATAACCACTCTATAGACTTGAAAAACTTTAAAGGCATTAGCCACGATCATCAATGTGAAGGTCAACTATCCTCAACACCTACTGATTTTATTGCATTTTAAGAAAGTACTTCAAACTACTAACTAATATCCAAAACCATTCTGGTTGAACTTGAACATTTATAGTAAAACAGACAATTATTTGTGCTTTGACATTTTCATTCTCCGGAGAATGAGAAATTCAGTGATAGTGATTCTAGAAATAAAGCACTAAATTCTTACAATTTACACTTTTTGTTACTACATTTTTTAGTAAAGAGATCATGTTATAAAGTATATTTAAATCTTCCTAAAAGATTAATATTAACTTTTAAATCATCTAAATGATGTTGCTCCCAGCTACCTATCTGCCTTACTACATCTGCAGAACACGGATACCGC
>JXSR01S007177.1:7449-31099 GCA_000969725.1 Ophiothrix spiculata | reverse complement strand
TTTTCTATGTTACGCCAATCAAACAATTATTTTTTTTTGGCCTTACTATACTGCTTCTGATTACCCCATAACTGTGTGCTTTTCACTGATATAGGCCTATTAACTTTTTTAAAAAAGTGCACTTGGTTTCCAGACTGCAATCCTTGGATTTCTTGGCTGGAAGTCATTTATGTATATGTACCAAAAACTCAATCCCATAGTAACATCACAATTTTATGGGCATAGGTTTACAGTACTTGCATTTTACTGTAGTACAATATGTACCGGGCCATGACTATTCCAAGCTCAACATATACTGTATAAGTGGTATTTTTCGCGCTACATTTATTTTCGCGCAAAATGAGATTAGCGCGAAAATAAATGTACCGCAAAAATTAATGTGGATTTGATGCAAATGGAATTCTATACTCGGACAATGTTCATATATGCGCGAAAATAAAAACGCGCAACATGGTCAATAATTGGCTGAGCGCGAAAATTACTGAGCACGGAAATATTGGTGTTTACAGTAACATGCACCCTCAAAGTTGTATTGAGTTATGACACCTCTGTCACCCCATTTAGGCTATAATGTGCAATTCAATACATATGTTGTCAATTTTGAATATTCCTTCAGTTTTTATCAAGTGTATCAAATTTACGTAGCACCAAATATAAGTCAAAGGTCAAATGCTGATCGGGAATTCCACCCAAGAAATGCAGCTATCTGTATGGACATAAATTTATGCATAACCCTGATTAAAAATAATAAAATAATAGAGCTTTCTTATACCTGATTACATTGTGTGTTATACATTACACGTCATTTATACATGCATCTATATCACCAGAATTGTTTAAAGCAAAGTTTGGGAAAAAGGGTGTTCAATTACAGGTAGCTGAGCAAAATGTAGAATAGATAAATTCAACACATGTAATGAATATTTTATAATAATTTTGAGGTGTATAATCATGCCTACGGTCTCCCGTCTTTGAAAATCAAGGCTGTAGCCAGGCAGCGGCTGGCAGCACAAAGTTGTACCTTGTATTGTTCTCCAGCACCTAATTAATAATCCTGGCAAACAAGACACAAACGGGAGTCATGATTCAAAGCATTGATTTCGGTGCAATTAAACGTCTCATGCAGTTTGTGTCTCACTTTACTGATTTGTTTCAGTGAGAACAATAGAATGGCCAGTGGCCATTGTTTAAACACATTTCAAACCAAGGTTCTTGTCTGTGCCCCTAAAATGATGACCAAATTGGCAACTTGTAAATATAAAATCTCAGATCATTACGTTGTTTTTGTTTTAGAAACATTTTCAGAGTGTAATGATTTTTGTAAAATAATATAATAACTACAAAGGCAAGATAAAAAAGAAAGAGGTGCTGACATTTTGCATTTGAAACATTCTGAGATGTATATTTTGAGAAAAACATTCATGAACAAATAAACAATATTATAAGATAACATAACATTCTTAATTGGTAACAAGGATTTTTAATATGATTAGTTCTATTTTTCACAATTAACAAGAAAATTTGCTGAACTTGGGGAGCTTTCAATTCACCATTATGGTGGGCATTTTTTTTATTTGTTGTCCCTAGATGAGATGTAGCAAAATTACAATATTTTGTTATTAAAAATTAATAAAAGCAAGTCCTGGGCTTATTTCACTAACATTAAGTGATAGTCACCAACCATGTTGTGATCGGTCACTCCAAAAATGGTCGCTAAATAGCAAAGATGTTTAACAAATTATCAATCATTTTTGGAAATAGCGATCATAACAGGGGTTAGCAATCATAGCTAAACGTAAGTGAAATCGGCCCCTGGATTGTAAATTGACCAAGACTTTGTGTTACCAAATTATTATTGTACAATAAAACTATAATTATCACTGGGTGGGGGAGTAGACAGAATCAAAGCACCTGAAAACCATTCAATAGCACATAGAAACTGTTTCCCCATAAGATTAAAAGATTCCATATAAATAAAATGGTCAAATTATACTAAAATATCTGATGAAAGAATAGTGTACAAGCGCAAGCATACTGAAATGACTGTAGAAAAGAGCACCAAGTGCCAATAGCATAAACTTAAAAGAAAAAACAGCAGAGAAGGGAAAGTAAGAGCAAGGCATATCACTATGTTTGAAAGGGAGAGTTAAAAAAATAGGGGTTGATGGGTCCGGGTACACATCGTCCAATTTTGTCATTATCATGCGTACCGTCCGATATTTTCATGTAGGATAGCTCAAAGCATGATAAGGCCCAAAAAAAAAAATGTTTGTTTGCCCTCCAGTGGTAAATTGAAATTTTGGGTCGGTCGGTCGGTTGATCTTTTTCCTTTTTTCTTTTTTTTACTCATCACATATATTTTAAAGAGTGATGTCATTACATGGATTTTATCGCAAATGCCAAGCAATGGAAGGCTTAATCAAATATTGTGGGTCATTATTTAGAGGAAATATGCATTTTATACTACTAAATTGACTTTTTACTGCTAAATTTTATGTTTTCCATTGAAAATATTGAGTTTTCTTATTTTACATGTTTGATAAAAAAAAAACTAAAATCGCGCCCCAAATTTTTGGCATTTTTTGGGTCGGTCGCGGAGGACAAACAAACTTTTTTAGGCCTAATGGTGTAACCAGGACTTTGCTTTATAAGCAAGAAAATGACCTTCGATGCAAGCTAGCTACTTTGCATGCAAAGCCTATTAGAGTCTTTTAATTTGTGGCGTGCTCTCTTACTGTAGTGTAAGAATTTACCAATTCAGGCGTACACCAGATACATAAAGTGAAGCATGCACACGGGAAAAAAAAAAGACTTGAAATTAGAATTGCCCAGGGTTCAGGGATACTATATATGCAATTTTACACGGTATATGTTTATAAAACTTTAAATTATGTATTCAAGTATGTACATGATTCACATATGAATGAATGTCTGCAAGTTTTAACTAAATTTGTTTTTCATGATTACACAGAATGTTCATCAAATGAAACCTTTGGTACTTTTGAAGCACTTAAAATTAATACTGATTGGAGAGAAGATGATGAAGTGTATAAAAAGATTTGACCTATTGACCAACTTATCACACCATAGCTGGTCATGATCGATGTAAAGTCAAAGCTTAATTCTTGTTTGAAGGTACATATTATACAGATACTATAGTCTGCAAGATTTTAAAGAACAGAATTGTTGAATCATGCAGTTATTTTGCAAGGGGAAGCTAAAAACCCATGATTATATGAAAAATGCAAAATCGTCGGTGGAAATCACCAACTGAATATTCCTACTGCACAAATTAGATTTTTGATTTTTATCAATATCTGCTTTGTGAAACTTTAATGAGCATTGTCCAATTTTTCAAAATTATGTTTTTCAATGTCAAATGAATAATGACCACTCAACATGCTTAAGTTTCAAATTTCAGCTGAATCGGCCAAACCATTTTGATTTTATGGGGAATTTTGTATTTCAGTGCCTCCTGTACATTACTGTATAAAATTAATTATGGCTACCATAATTACACACATTTTCATTTTGACATCTATCTCCAAAAGGGAACATAACTCAGCTGTGAAATCTCACAAGGGTTATAAGAAAAACATGAGCAATATTTTGGTACCAAAATCTCAAAAAGTTTGAAAAAAATTGAAGCAATTGGACCATGCTCCTTTGAAGATGATCATGGTGATAATTTGATAATTATATACACTCCCGCTCTAAAGTATTTCCACACAATTAAAAACGTTCAAATACCTCGGTTTTTTTTGTATCAAACGAGCTAGAATCATCAAAGATTCATACTAGTATAGGTAACTTATCTATTCAATATGAATAAATCAATGTTTCTTATCTTCCATTGCTATAAAAATGGCTGATTTCATGGACCACATACAAATACACCACAAGTACAAATCTCACTACTATGTAATCAATTTTTCATAACCTCATTATTACATTGTAACAGTATAGAATATTTTAAGGTTGTAAGTTTTAAATCAAATGCGCAGTCTCAGAAATGTATATAAACTCAATTTTTTATGTTCAGACGAAAGTAGTAAATATACATTACATGCCATATTTTCAAATGCAATGAATGCAATTCCGGTATAGTTACTTCGATAATTATATAATATAGACTCTGTCAAAAAATGATGAAAATCAGATAAACGCTTCTGGAGATATGGCTGAATAAAGGTTTTGTGCGGAAATACTTTAAAGCAACAGTGTATGAGGATATTTCATTCACAACACAGACATATCCTCAAGAAAGACTGTTGTACAATAATATTTCTTAACCACCATACATGAAAAGAAAGGGCTACATATATATAACCTGGTGTGGATCAGTGGCACAACAGCTTTGGACAAAAACGTGCTGTGTGTGTTGTTAGGAACTTATCATTCTGATCATCAAGTTACTTCAAAACTCAACTGATGGCTGATCACCAGAATAAGTATTTCGGGGCGGTTTGCCGGCCTGAAGGGCGGTCAACTATCAGTTGAGTTTTGAAGAAATCCCAAACCAACATTTTTGCATGAACACTATACATTTGGTGACATCAACTTGCACCATTATACCTGCAGTGAGTGATACCATGGCAAAATATTGAAAACTCAAATTTTTTAACCCTTTCTTGTCTGGCAACAAAACTAAAAGTATCTATGCTGTATAACATGCAGCATACGACTGAAATAGGTTAGCTTGATTGGATCACTGTTTACTCAACAGATTTGATTAATGACTCCCATGTTTTACTTCATGAATATGGTCTTCATGAATATGTATGACAATATAGTCTAGTATCTACAGGGGGGTTTCCTGACAACCCCACCCCCAGGACTCTACCAGTACCAAACCAACGTTTTCAGCTTCGTTTGATGGTCCTTAAACACATTTGAGATATTAACAAAATTAATTTCCAAGTGCACTCTTGATATTCAAGATGGCGTCCAAAATGGCTATATTTTCCTATTTCAACATTTGTATTATTTAATAAAGTTGGTTTTTAGAGTCCTGGGGGGGGGGGGGACTTCCCTAGCTGTAGATACTCGACTAATATTCCATTCATATATAACCCAGACATATCCTCAAGAAAGACTGTTGTACAATAATATTTCTTTACCATCATACAGAAAAAGAAAGTCGTATATGCAATAGCTTCCATACATTGTCATTACAATCTGAAGTTCTGTCTTCAGTGGCTCTTGAAAAGGTTATTCAGATGACAGTGTCACCTGAAGAAACGGTTATTCAGGTGACTATATATCACTTACAAAACCACTTCCAGAGCCACTGAGATATGGGTGAGACATTTTTAACATTTTGAAGAATTTTTCACACTCTAGTGACCAGGTGTAAAAATATTTCATATGGCAGCCATTGCAGATACAACTTTCATGCACTCAAATTTTGTAGTTCTTTATATGATCGATTTGATACCTCTCTGAAAGTTCATACACTTGTTTGTTACAATGCTGAAACAGATCCATGCACTTTAAAAGGTCTCACATATGTAGAAATATTTCATTATCTTTAAGATTCACACTATGCTCACCACCAACAGCTTGACATTCCTCTTCTTAGATGATGTTGATAAGTATGTATGCCTCTTCATCTTTGTTCAATTATTCTATCCTGCTTCTATACCTTTCATCACTCAGATCAATCAAATTATCTCCTACCTTTGTCAACTTCTGACTCAACCGAACGCTGGCTCCCTCAATCTTGGGGCTTCGCTATCAGCTCAGTCCATCCAAGACCGCAGGTACAGGCTACCCATAATTAGTCACAATCGTGAGAAGTGTCATGCCTCACCTCAGCCTGACACTCACTGTATCCAAATACATTATGTTATTTCAATGCATTGGTAAAGAGGTTGTTGTTTACTTGCGCCTGTGATGTTACACGCTCTTGTGACACTATGCATTTGTGCACGCGATAACGAGCGTCACGCAAACATTTGCGCGTTGCAGGCACGCGTAAGATCGTGCCAATAACAACTTTTCACGCACACGGCGCAGAGCACAAGCCAATGAATAATTGAGATTGATTTGCCTGTACCCGCGTCTTTGGTTTGTGGAGTGCATATGGTGAGTGTGAAACCAAAGGCACAGGGAACCAGCGTAACTCAACCGCTCTCTGCAGTTCGTTCAGCAATCACGGCGTCATCTTGATAAGTATTTCTTCGCATGCATTTAGATCATCAAGAATAATACTGAAAACATGCATCCTCACATTGGGAAGTCATGCATAATATTTCTATAAAAATATCCATGAGTTGCTAATAGCAACCATATTGGTGTTGCTCATAGCAACCATATTGCATCAATCAGGATTCCGGTGGAAACATGGATTGTGAGAGTCTTGATGCTATTGCAGGTCTCTTTAAGTTCACAAGGACGTGATTGATGAGGGCTTTTTCTTGTACTCCTATAGATAAAAGCTGTTGAAAAAGTAAGAAAACCAACAAAATCATGGTCAATTTTTTCTCTAATAATCTGACAAGTGTGAGCAAAAATAAATGGCATATGGAGTTGGTGTTTTCTAGTTCTAGTAATCAATGATAACCCCTATCGAGCTTAATACTGTACCCTGTACGGGAAAAACATTAAGGTTTCTGTCGACACTGTTTATTCACTGCATATCGCAATAATTTGTTGTCGACATAAAGTTGATATCAAAGAGTTGGTTTTTGCAGGATTAAACCAAATTGTTTACATAAGCTTAATGACCCGTTTTAGACATAGACTTACGTATAATGCAGCAATGTTCTAGTTCTTTCTGCGTACAACAATATGAATGATCTGATTTTTTTAATACTTTTTTTGTTGTTAACTGTCGTAATAACTTTAAAAACTGGTGTAAATGACGAGCAACTAATAAGTATTAAATTATTTATGCTAACAAACAGCCATGAATATGTCAAGTTTTTATGGAATTTTATTTGCCATCTTTTGTCGACATGTCGACACATGAGATATCATGTCAACATGTCGAGATATGGTTTATGTCGACACATTTTATAATTATAATGGCAAATCAACGTATCTCAGACATACGTTGTTTTGCAAATTAAGAACGCCACAATCAGTGACGTAACTTGAGATACGTTGTTCTGCCACAAAAATCGAGAGGAAAAATGCAAAAAAGTGCTGAGATACGTGCTACTATCTCCGAAACGTTATAAATTCATGAGCTGCGACTTTCAGAAATGAAAATAGTGCCCTCGATATACTAAAAACTGCTTTTATCTCAAAAAGTCAAACAATTGAGTTACGTGGTTCTGCCATATCACGGCCGAATATCAGTAGAAAAAGTCGCCTCATACCTTTCCACACCTATCAATCCCGATGACTTTTTCCCCTTCATTGTCAGGCACTGCTGTGAATATCGTTAGAGAAGACGCCCTCGCGCTGCATAGATGCTGGGCAGATTCAACGTCACACACTTTGACGTTTCCATATTTCGTTAAGACGTAGACAAGACCGTAAGTAGAGCACACCTGTCACAAAAACAAAAGCATTTGAATCAAATCTAGTTTGTATCAAATTTTGAGAAAGAAACAGGATATCTCTCTTGTGAGATATGGTAGCCATCTTGGATTTTGGTATTTAAAGGACAAAATTTCGACAATTTATTTGTGGATGATTTACACTAGAAAATAACAGTCGTTTACCAGATACCGTGAAAATGTTGAAACCTTCAGAAAAGTCAAACATTTGAATTTTATTTTGTTTGTTGAACTTGGGTAAAAGACTAATATCTAAACGTATTTATTGATGCTATATATTAAGAAAGAGCCAAATATTGGTTTGTAAAACATTTCTTTCACATCATAGGTTGCAGACAAATCAAAAGAAGTTTGGAGTTTGCATTAAATCTCCTGAACAGGCTAATTTTAAAAATTTAACTATAGAGGGCAGTATTTATCGTTGTCGACAATGATAATTAAAAATAAAAGAATATCTGAATATTTTGATATATAGGGTTGAAATTTGACAATGAAACTTTGCATGCTGTCATTATTACCGCTAATACTTCAAATGATGCAAAAATCTCAAAATGCTTGGGAAAAAGTTTGGGGATAATGCTGTACTTGTCTAATTCTGTACTTGTCCAATGCCCCTTTAAATAACAGAGTCTTTCCTCACAAAGCCACCCATGCCAGAACGGCAGCTTCAGGCTTTAGGTCCAAAGACATTCGCTCGCCCAATATTTCTTCTGATTTATTCGCTCAAATTAAGAGTTAATGACACTTTTGATTAGATTTTTGTCATCTAGTTGGTTAAAAGAATCATTTTTAGCCTATAGTCGTGTGCATAAAGCTCGAGTTACACTGGCGGCGCAAAATATGTTGAGCGGGCCTAGTGAAAAATATGCCCCGTGCCTAATAAAATCCAAGCCCTCACTTTTAACCAATCTGAGGACAGGAATCTATATACGAGGTATATAAGTAAATTTAGAACCACTAAAACTCTAAACTTGCTTGCAAATAATATAACAATTAAACAAATCCCTCTGTCATGATCATCTTGTTTAGGTTTTTGCCAAGAAAACCCAACTTGGTAATAGGTATCAAGTAAGCTAAAGGAAGCTTATTTTCAACTGGAGTCCAAGAAATTTTAATTTGCAGTTTTTCAATGCAGGAGGAAGACTGGAGTACCAGGAAATAAACCTGCAGAAGCAAGCATGGACTGAAAACCAAATGCACCTAAAGCGCCAAGCTAGGAATCGAACCCGGGACCTCATTGGTGCAAAGCAAGGAAACTACCGCTGCGCTAACCCGCTCCCCCTTATTATTAGAACTACGAGAAACCTCTAAAACTTACTTGAACAGAAACAGGAAAATCCAATCTATCACTTTCATCGAAGTAGAGTTGTTCACTATATGATGATAACGCCGTGTTCCCAGGTATATGTGGTCCTAGTTCTATAATATGAAGCTGTGTGCATGGAGGAGAAACAAAATAACGTGTATTTGACAGTGAAAACAAAATTCCATAGTACAGGGCTGCATTATTTGTAAATGCAAACCATACCCTGGATATTTGTTTAGATTGTTCCCAGGTATATGAGGTCCTAGTTCTTTTTAATATGAAGCTGTGCACAAACAGGAGGGCTATTCCAAAGTAACGTTTGTGACCGAAAAATTGAAATATTTCACTTTTAAACGGTTACATAACCTAGCATAAACATTATATTCACTAGTTTGTTGTTGATAATGGTGCTCACTGGTGGGGTTAAGACATTTAGATGTTTGAAAATTAAATTAATTGCCAAAATCCTGAGTAAAGTTCATATAACGTTCGGTAACGTTAGTGACCTCGCACGGAAATAGTTTTTTGCTCCAAATGACTTCAAAGTACAAATTCTCTGAAGTGTCAAAGATTTTTTTGTTGCGCTAATTACACCGATTATGGGTTACATATTTACAAATATTTCATAAAAATTACAAACAATTATATCGCCAGGATTTATTTTAATGCATTGTTTTGTGTTGTAACGTTTGGTAACGTTTGTGACATTTTGGTGTTACTTTTTGGTAATGTTTGTGACATTTTTGAATTAAAACATGTGCTCATTCATGCACGGATAGAAAAAAAATTCAAAATTTCTAATTAGAAAATGCTTTTAACCTACCGAGTAACAAACCTATGAATAAAAAAACTGCTCATATGGTCGAATAAAAAAGCTAATTTTTTGCTTGAAATCAAAAAAGGTTTAGTTTTCACTGGAATGAGCCAGGAACAAAATAATGTAACATTACAGGTCACTCAAAAATGTATTGGACAGTGAAAGCAAAAATCCATATTACAGGGCTGCTTTATTTGTAAATGCATCCCATACCCTGGATATTTGTTTCCATTGTTCCCAGGTATATGAGGTCCTAGTTCTATAATATGAAGCTGTGTGGAGGAGAAACAAACTAATGTAACATTAGGTCACTCAAAAATGTATTGGACAGTGAAAACAAAAATCCATATTACAGGGCTGCATTATTTGTAAATGCATCCCATACCCTGATATTTGTTTACATTGTTCCCAGGTATATCAGTTCCTAGTTCTATAATATGAAGCTGTGTGGAGGAGAAACAAAATAACATGTATTTGACAGTGAAAACAAAAATCCATAGTACAGGGCTGCATTATTTGAGAATGCAACCCATACCCTGGATATTTGTTTACATTGTTCCCAGTACTAGTTATATAATATGAAGCTGTGTGGAGGAGAAACAAAATAACATGTATTTGACAGTGAAAACAAAAATCCATAGTACAGGGCTGCATTATTTGTAAATGCAACCCATACCCTGGATATTTGTTTCAATTGTTCCCAGGTATATGAGGTCCTAGTTCTATAATATGAAGCTGTGTGAAACAAAATAACATGTATTTGACAGTGAAAACAAAAATCCATAGTACAGGGCTGCATTATTTGTAAATGCAACCCATACCCTGGATATTTGTTTCCATTGTTCCCAGGTATATGAGGTCCTAGTTCTATAATATGAAGCTGTGTGCATGGAGGAAAAACAAAATAATGTAACATTATATGCCACTTAAAAATGTATTGGACAGTGAAAACAAAAATCCATAGCACAGGGCTGCATTATTTGTAAATGCAAACCATACCCTGGATATTTGTTTCAATTGTTCCCAGGTATATGAGGTTCTCTAGTTCTATAATATGAAGCTGTGCACAGGAACAAAATGACGTAACATTATAGGCCACTCAAAAATTTATTGGACAGTGAAAACTATAATCCATAGTACTTACAGGGCTGCATTATTTGTAATTCTTAGTCACCGAGTGTGATTTTACTTCCAAATAAGGAATTTTGACTATCCATTATGAGACGATAGATGACAGTGCGTTCAGCGTGAAACGCAATGGAGCCACGCGTTTAAAATCAGGCGCGATGCACGTATACGCACACATCCGGCGCGAACAGGGTTTGGAATATTTCATGTTTGAATAGGGGTGTACGTTTTTCAAATGATAATGTTAATAGTTTTTGGCAATAATTTATATCGTTTTTGGTTTATAAATTTGTGACTAAGAATGAGAAAAAAAGATGGCGATTTATTGTTTTGCATGTCATCTATCGTCTCATAATGGATGGGCGTACATTATTTTTTCGGCATCCCCTACGGGGGCACCCATTACTCAAAATAACGTACGCCCATCCATTATGAGACGATAGATGAAAGGCAAAACAATAAATCTTATCTTTTATTCTCTAAATGCATCCCATACCCTGGATATTTGTTTAAATTGTTCCCAGGTATATGTGGTCCTAGTTCTATAATATGAAGCTGTGTGCATGGAGGAGAAACAAAATAATGTAACATTATAGGTCACTCATAAAATGTATTGTGGACAGTGAAAACAAAAATCCATAGCACAGGGCTGCATTTACAAATAATGCATCCCTGTACTATGTATAACCCAACCCTAACCCTAACCGGGTATATGTGGTCTTAGTTCTGTAATATGAAGCTGTGTGGAGGAGAAACAAAATAATGTAACATTATAGACCACTCATAAATGTATTAGACAGTGAAAACAAAAATCCATTGTACAGGGCTGCATTATTTGTGGATGCAAACCATACCATGGATATTTGTTTACATTGTTCCCAGGTATGTGAGGTCCTAGTTCTATAATATGAAGCTGTGTGGAGGAGAAACAAAATACCATGTATAGGACAGTGAAAACAAGAATCCATAGTACAGGGCTGCATTATTTGTAAATGCAACCCATACCCTGGATATTTGTTTACATTGTTCCCAGTACTAGTTATATAATATGAAGCTGTGTGGAGGAGAAACAAAATAATGTAACATTTAAGGTTGAACCGATGGCTTATTTCTTTTCCGATAGGATATGCCGATGTTTTAAATCTGTCACTTTGCCGATACGATATCTGTTACCGATGTTTTAGTGCATCATCAGTGGATCAAAAACGTGGCCTAGCCCAGCTAGGTCTAGGCCACACTTTTACTGCATCATCAGCTGCATGATCAAAAACGTGGCCAGCTAGGGCTAGGCCACGCTATTAGTGCATCATCAGCTGATCAAAAACGTGGCAGCTAGCGCTTGGCCACGCTTTCAGTGCATCATCAGCTGATCAAAAACGTGGCCTAGCCCAGTTAGGCTTAAATCCAAACATCGGTAAAGTTCGTTGGCAAAGACAGGTGATTTTACCGATACGATGTTTTGTCGATAGGGTGTAATATCGGCCCGATACGATGGCCGATACGATGCATCGGTTCAAGCTTAGTAACATTCACGCTGTTTGGTTGTGTGTTTATGTAGTTTATCTACGATTTAAAGCATCAAATCAATGCATGTTACAGCCGGATACCCCGTATTTGATTTTGTCCGCCAGTGCAGATAAAAGAAAGCTCTTGCCGATTAGTTTATGTGTGTCCCCTTACTCAAATGGACTTCAGGGTTGATACAGAGTGTCTCAGAAAACTTACAATCTTTCTGTGTAATTTTCTTGGGTTTAACAAATAGTTAAAAGGTATGTGAAGGTTGCATTTTAGCTTATGATTTGAACTTTTGGATACCATTTGCTTCATTTGAATCGGTAGTTTATAATATAAGATATGCTCAGTCAAATATTTGGATATAAAATTTTGAGGTCAATTTTACGATTTTGTAAGTTCCACTTGAATGAAGTTCTATTGGGTATTGTCATTGATCTGCTCATTCAACCATAACAATGTTTGCTAGTTTTTTATGTGCATGCTCTCTTTTATCAGCGCTGATAAAATTAATACATTTGATGTCAAAATAAGACAGATATGAAATTATCCAAGGTGAGCCATTTTTATCCAATCATCATGAAATTGAACCAGACAAAAATCAACCCAAATATTTGATAAAACATAACTTTTGCAGTGCACTACCGAATGAAATGAAACAACGGTATTTGAAAGTTCAATTCATGGGTTATAAAATGCAACCTTTAAATCAAAAGAGAGTCCAGCCCCACTTTAAACAGAGATGGGGGCCATGAAATTCCAAAATTCTATGATTCTCTACTACTAGAAACACCTAATAGGACGCCACCTACGTCCAGTAGTAGAGGATACATCAGTCATCATTCAGCCAACAAACGCTGAGGACGGAGAAGGGTTTCTCTGAAAATATTACCATGTCGTAGAAACATATTAACTTTATTTTGATGAAACCTTTAAATACTTTCTGACTATCCGTTAAACCCAAGAAAATTACACGTAGAGATTGTAAGGTTTTTTCTAGGACGCCCTATATAACATGTTCCATGTGTACAGTAGTCCACCTATTTTGAAGTCTCAACTTACTTTCCCTTGCAGTGAAGGGCTCCTATTGGCAAGACACATGATAGACGTGGGCTTCTTGTTGTCACTCCGTCTGTATGACGTAAACGTTACCGCTTGGGCATCTATACATTGGGAACACTGACTGTCTAGGCTGTATATCTGAGTTACACCTGATACAAAATTGGTTTCTTCGGACTAGAATATAAAAAAATAATAGGAGAAACAAAAAGGAATGTTTGATCAATCATATAACAAAGATTAAGGGACATAATCAATTTAGACCCTAGCAACTCGCCAGAGCCGAGCAAGGACGAGCCAAATTTTTTGAACAGAGCCAAGTTAATACCTGGGGCGAGCAACCATTATGAATTAGATCGTTTGGTACGCATTGATATTAATGACAATTACTTGATTTTTTTGCCACAGATGAGCGTAATGCAAATAAAGGTAGGATGATCAACTACTTGGCTTCATGGCTTTGGCAGCTCCAGTGGTCACTCGTCTCTATATTGATTATGTCCCTAAAAACGGATATCAACAATTTCACAGGGTTTGGGCTTTTATTTTGCATTAACTTGTTCCCAAACTGTCGACTATACTACTTGATTGTGATCCTAATAAACAGTATTTTTGAATGATACTTTCAGTCAGTATGTACTGTTTCTTAATGTGCAAAATTACCATCATAATCAGAATTTTCCTCCTGATAAATGGGAAAATATTTGGTAAAGTGTGTCAAATTTCTCATGAACTTCCTGATAATTTTGAGGATAAAGTTAACTTATATAGGCCTACTAAGGCAAACCACTTGCAGGATGGGTCAGCCTTGTAGGCAACGAAGATAAACTCACCTCACTGTCTACGTCCTTATATAGGCCTACCAAGGCAAACCACTCACAAGATGGGTCAGCCTTGTAGGCAACTATGATAAACTCACCTCACTGTCTACGTCCTTATATAGGCCTACTAAGGCAAACCACCCACAAGATGGGTCAGCCTTGTAGGCAACTAAGATAAACTCACCTCTCTGTCTAAGTCCTTATATAGGCCTACTAAGGCAAACCACTTGCAGGATGGGTCAGCCTTGTAGGCAACGAAGATAAACTCACCTCACTGTCTACGTCCTTATATAGGCCTACTAAGGCAAACCACTTACAGGATGGGTCAGCCTTGTAGGCAACTAAGATAAACTCACCTCACTGTCTACGTCCTTATATAGGCCTACTAGGTCAAACCACTTGCACAATGGGTCAGCCTTGTAGGCAACTAAGATAAACTCACCTCACTGTCTACATCCTTATATAGGCCTACCAAGGCAAACCACTCACAAGATGGGTCAGCCTTGTAGGCAACTATGATAAACTCACCTCACTGTCTACGTCCTTATATAGGCCTACTAAGGCAAACCACCCACAAGATGGGTCAGCCTTGTAGGCAACTAAGATAAACTCACCTCGCTGTCTACGTCCTTATATAGGCCTACTAGGTCAAACCACTTGCACAATGGGTCAGCCTTGAAGGCAACTATATAAACTCACCTCACTGTCTACGTCCTTATATAGACCTACTAAGGCAAACCACTTGCACGATGGGTCCGCCTTGTAGGCAACTAAGATAAACTCACCTCACTGTCTACGTCCTTATATAGGCCTACTAGATCAAACCACTTGCACGATGGGTCAGCCTTGTAGGCATCGAAGATAAACTCACCTCACTGTCTACGTCCTTATATAGGCCTACTAAGGCAAACCACTTGCACGATGGGTCCGCCTTGTAGGCAACTATCTGACAGCTTGATAGCTTCATACTTCTCTCAAACACCTTCTGTAATCCAGAATCTCCTATAATTTGATAAAATTGAGGGAAATAATAATAAATGATTGAAAGTAAAAAAGAAATTACAAATTACACTATAATACTGCAAAATATACTGACGTAAATCTAACATGTTCAACTGATTCTCAAAATGATAGTTTCAACAATTTGGATAAAAAGACTCTCAATATTAAACTCGACGGTGTTTCATTGCAAAAAGCAAAATCAACAAAATTTCTGGGAGTGATCATTGATGAGAATTTAACATGGAAATATCATATAGATGCAATATCGAAAACTATTTCAAGAAACACTGGTATGCTTTCTAAACTTAAGTATTACTAATACCAGAAAATATATTGTATTCTTTATATTGTACATTAATTTTGCCATACATAAACTACGGAGGTCTTATTTGGGGAAACACATATGAAACATACCTAAACAAAATATTAAGACTTCAAAAATGGGCTATTAGAACAATATCCAACAGTCATTATAGAACCCATACGGGGCCCTTATTCAAAAAATATAATGTTCTGAATATACATGACACGTTCAAACTCAACCTTGGAAGTTTCATGTATAAGCATCAAACGGACCAACTTCCAAACATTTTTTCTAATTATTTTACCAAACATGTTCAGACGCACAAATATAATACAAGAAATGCTCAGGATTATAGTATTAATAAAACTAAGAAAGTATTTTCTGATCGTGCTGTTCGGAATTGTGGACCATTCTTTTGGAACTCTTTGAATAATGACATAAAAAGATGCAAAACTACAAAAGAATTCAGAAACAGTCTGAAGAAACATCTATTGTCAAATTATAGTTGAATCTGATTTATATGGAAATTTAATTACATAACAATACCTAATTGGAGCATTTGTCTTGTGTACTGTTATTTGTGTTCGTTTTGATGTTGTTGTTTTGGCCTATTTTAGTAACTTATTTTGTTTTAGGGCATCATCACTTCAGGTCTTCTTGGCCTTTTGATGATGTCCTCAATATCATTTTTGTTTTATCTTTTGATGTGTTTTTATCAAATGTGTGTACCTGTTGATATTGAAATAAAGTTTGATTATGTCTTGTACTTAGAGATTTTGCACCAATTGTTACTTGACTGTTCAGTGCCATATGCTGTATCTTTTGCAGTATACGTTCATATGTCCTACAAATGTACATGGGTAGACCATAAATTTTTTGCATAAACCTGGTAAAAATTGGGCTTTATTTCAACCAGCTTTATGGCTTGTTTTAGATATTTGAATTTTTTATTCTTGATAGTTTGATATTCAAAAAGTATCATACAGAGGCGCAGTTACACTTCTTGTCACTTTGCATGAACTTTTGTCATTTTGGAGAATGTTTAATTTTACACGTTTAAATCTGAAACATGAAATAAATATGTTCTTAGGACCATTAACAGAAAACACAGGACTCAATGGTCATTGGTCTTTAACCCTTTAAGCGCCAAATGGTGCAAATTGCACTAATCATATGATTTCATTAATAGCTGACATTTTTGAAATGTCAAGTTTTAATTCATAACCAATCACAAAAACATCCTTATTTTTCAAAACTTTTATTGCTAATTCTCACGAATAAACTTGTCAATGCTGCAAGTAGATCATGTAAACAATATAGTAAATCTTCAGAAAAATGTGTCATTCAGGGAATCAATCAAATCTAACAAAAAGCAACTATCAATAAAAACATAAAATTTTTGCAATCAGCGCTCTAAGAGTTAAACACCTTACACTTAACTCAGTTTTAAGTTTTACTCCATATTCTGATTTCCGGAGGCCGAATGAAGCTCCATGAGGCTTAATGATGAGGTGTGATTTTAATCCTTATACATGGTCTTTACAAATGTTTTAAAAAATGAAAATGACAACAAGGCAGCATTTACCTCTGTTTCGAGATAAATAGTCACATCTACATGTACTTAAGGGGGTACTCCATGTTGGAAGGGCTAAAAATGAATACTGCAAATTAAAGTGAAAGATAAAATTCCCTTTCTATTGCTTTTTATTTGACATCAATTGGAGCTTCGGTTCAAAAGTTATGGTCAAAATGTACCTTCACGACTCGAAATTTGTGATTATATTTCGTATGTATTTTATTATTTTCTCAAGCTGCGATATTTAGTATTTTCCGCTTTAAAAATTAATATCTCCAAAAGGCATATTAATATATACAAATTGGACTATGAGCTGAACCACAATTTTGTCACTTGCCCAATGGGTCAATTGGTGTGCTGTTGGCAAAAACAATTATTTTTTTCCTTTCTTGACCAATGACCCTTCCCCCCCCCCCCTTAAATCGAGTTCCCATTGGGCAAGTGACAAAATTGTGGTTCAGCTCATAGTCAAATTTGTATGTTTTAATATGCCTTTTACCCCATCACTTTAGGGTTGATGGTTTTTGAGATTTCCTGATCACAAGAATGACATTTCGCTAAATTTCACTTTGGAGATATTGGCAATTTAGTCTAGAAACACTGTATTTTAAAATTTTGTATATTTTAGAAATATTGTTTCAAGATTTTTTGATTTAGAAAATTAGCACTTGAATTGTTACAAATAATAGTGAAAACAAGAGATCAAAATCTTATTTAGTTTTGGAGATATTAATTTTTAAAGCGGAAAATATTAAATATTGAGCTTGAGTAAACAATAAAAAACATAAGAAATAGAATCACAAATTTGGAGTCGTGAAGGTACATTTTCGACCATGACTTTTGAACCGTAGCTCCAATTGATGTCAAATAAAAAGCAATAGAAAGGGAATTTTTTCCTTCACTCTAATTTGCAGTTTTTATTTTTAGCCCTTCAAGCATGGAGTACACCCTTAATGCCAATGATGAGCAAGATGCAGCTAGGATCTAAAACACTATAATTCATCTCAGAGTTGTTTTTCTTCGTTCGTGGGTTTTTTCTTTCCGAAGCTTGTTGTTAAGGCCTTCTGCGTACTAATGAACTTATTTACGCACGTATTTGCAGAGCGTAATTTGTTGATTTCGATTGTACATGCTCACGTTGTTGGCGCGCGCGTTTTTAGAGTGCCGTACATGACCCGATTTGAAAGGAAAAACAACTTTGAGAGATAGTATAATAAATTAAAGATGTTTAAGTTGAAAATATTGGAACTTGCTAGCATCTGGTTTCTTCGCAGTGTCCAAAATCAAATCAGACATTAGCTGCATCTTACTATGTACCGGCTTTAAAATTTGATTACCTGGAGGTGAGAGATCCCAGTGGTAGATGAACTTTGACCCCACCATAGCGATGATGTCATCGTTTATCCACGTCCAATATTGCACATTATCTTTCATTGTACATCTGTACAATTGTTTTTCTGCTACTATGTTGAAGACCTGAAAATGGCGGCCAACTGAGGTGGCAAACAGTGGAAAAACAAAAACAAATTGAACATTGTAAAGTATAATTTAAACTAAATTGTATGAGACGCCTAAAACCATGTTTGATATTTCTTTTATACATTGAACTATAGTATCCCTTTCTGTCAAATTAGTCACTTATGGGAAGGAAGAAGCTAAGGTGGCTATATCGTACTTGATTCAGCACTTACACTGTACGTTGCTAGAATGGAGCTTTAAACCAATGAACTTTTGATTTTAAGTCAAGTGATTTATATTGATAATTAACTGGTCAAGAGGAAAGAGTGCTTTGTCAAGTTTGTGATTCAAAGACCAAGTGCAAAGTAAATTATGTAATGGAGAAGTACACAACCAGCCAGTGTTAGGCCATCAAAGTATACTGTAAACCCTCTGTTGAGTTTCTTATAGATGACTTCTATACTCTATAACCCTTGAAGTATGCAACAAGCAGCCGATTAATGCACATAAACCAATATGACCATACGGGGAAGTAAATTAGTCCATATTTCTCGAATCTTAACAACTTACCAAATCTTACTGAATATTCAAATGAACTTATGTTCAATGTTTGTCCAAAATAATGTACAATTCATGTACAAAAATATTAATACGCAGTGATTTGGTCTTAATTAATCCTAATCAATAATTTTTAGTCTCTTACACAATACAAACCATCAGTTCACAATGTTGTAGAATACAAATGATATGCTTTGGATCTCGTAACAGAGTCTGATTGCTTGTTGCATACTTCAAAGTTTATAGAGTATAGTAGTTGCAGGTCTACAATGTATTTGAAGCATATTCATCCTTACAATACATGAACCATGCATTTTGAAACTCTTTTAAATGAAACTGGTAAGAAAATGAGGCAGTGCATGCCAAAAAACCCAGACTTGAAGCTCGTTGGTTAAAGAGGGAGGATCCTTAATTCCTGTATTTCACTCACTGGAATTATATAGGCATAGCCCATATTCTAACAATGGTGGGTGTATATCGTATGTTTTGAAATCAAAACACATTTTTAATGTTATCAACATTATAAATTGGATATCTTATTTTCACAAAATATCCATTTTACGTAAAAAGAAGCCACGGGACAAACTCCAACTGTTGAAACATCACCTTTGATCATCTCTTGTATAGCCCAACACTAATAGTACCTCCAGTAAACTACGCATGTTTGCAAAAAACTATTCACATTTACACACCTTTGAGCGCCAACCAAGGTTTACGTGGGTTCATCATGGCCGAGTCGGCGATACACGGCCATGTCAGTTGCCGCGGTGTCTTTCTGGTTAGATTCACGGCTGTAATGCAGTTATCTTTTTTCTTCTTCTTGCTACTGTGCCTGCAACACACCCAGCGATGAGACGCCATGGTGACTCGTGGAAAAGTGACTTGCTCCTGTTTGACTCCATAGGTAGAAAGCTGTAAGAGAAATGGTAAAGGAAATTACAAATCAAAGAGTCATGTAGTACGTGGTATGCAGGTCTTAGATTTTAAAAAATCTGAGAAGCTCATGAATTGAGGGGTGCTCTGGTGAAATGAGCGGAAAGTCAAAAATTTATTCCAAATCTTCATCTGCGACTTTCTGCTCATTTCGCTATCTGAGCAACCCACAATTGCTGTTTTAAAAATGTGGCTAAGTGGGCTCTTATCAAAATTACAAAGTTCTACTTCCCCTGGTAATCCTGCAGGAATTCTGGCTTAGTGAGCGCTCCCATAATAAAACCAGGAATGAGCGGTAGTTGACAACAATGACTCGGTGTGTAACCCATGCTTTTCAAATAGTTTGATTTTAGAAGTCAATAAAACTTTATAGAAACTAGTACAACCACATTCAGTGAATTCAGTTAAAATCAATAGACTCACCAGGTATACACTGTATGCAGCGCCCCATGAAGGAGCATTCGCACAGGGCACCCATGGCTTTACGTGACTGTCCGACCACAGAGCAAGTAGAGTAAAGTTTCTTGCCCAAGGAAACAAGGAGATGAAAACCGCCCGGCCCGGGGCTCGAACCCACAATCTCTGTATTACGAGACCCGTGCTCTAACCGCTCGGCCACGCTCCCCTCTTATAGGAGTGCTCCCTTTATGAATACGGTACTGTAAAAACCTGCAGGATTCAGTAGTATCTATATCCCTGGGATATCACTATAAGTTCCATGGAAGGAGTTTAAAAAGTTGCATACCTTTCATTCTTCCCTATCATGTCATGTACTCTTGTTCTGTTTATTATAATTTTCTCATTTTCTCAAAAATGCAAGCTTATTTGAAAGCATGGTTTAGGGATTGTAACATATACCAGTCAAAGATTTAAAAACAGGTGACCTTGAGGATGAAAAGTATATCGTGATGAATTGCCCTTTCTTATATTTACAGTTTTTTGAAATTTTGAAAAAAAATTCTTTTGTCGCACATTTTTCCTCCTTTTAAAATTGAAATAGATTTTTCAGAAACTATTTTGTACTGGGTATTTCAAAATTTTAATAACCTTGAAAATAATTAATTGATCAATCACATAACCAGAAACTGCAGTACATTTGTACAAAGCCCTCCAGTGCCAACCTGCACTCTCTGGATGCTTACTATTATTGAAGTCATTAAAAATATCCTACAAATTGTGAAATTTTGAATGCAAAAAAACTCTGGTTTGAAGTAGTAAAAATATAGCCTACATATCACTTTAGACCAGGGATCAAGTTTCAATTAGCAGATTACGCGCCAAATGTGACGCTTTGACAAGTACTGATTGGCGCTTTGACACTCTCTAAAACAAACACATACTAAATAGAAATACACTGAGAAATAGGCAACTTTGGCGCTTTCTCCTACAATTTTCCCATTTATGTGGCGCATTGTAAGGACTATTATAGTTGCGCGAAGATAACCTTTTCACTTGTACGCGTCCTGTGTGCGCCGAGGTTAAAGTTTAAACGCAACTCACGCGATACTCGTGAGCTCGCGTGATTTGACAGTTCTGTTGCTGCGTGGATTGTAGATCGATTTGATTGGTTTGTTGTTCAAGCACAATGCGATTTGATCCCGCCCAGAATGATACGGTTTGTTTCAGATGATTATAGTTGAGAACCAAGACAATGCATGATCAATGCATGTATGAATGTTTATGCCACTGGCACAGCATGCACCATACCTGTATGGCAGTACCACTTGTTTCCCAAGTGTATTATGCACTGTATGGAGTCACGTTCCAAAATGCTTGATATGACTAGGCACCAAATACCCATCATTTTTTATCATTTATCAATACCTTAAATGTGTAATTTGGCCCATACATAAAAGTTAAAATAAAATAATTAATTTTGTCATAATTGTTTTTGAAAAATGTTAGGTTTATTCTAACAAAATTAGAGTTAAAATTTAGAGCCTTTACTTACAGCACCATTTCATCACAAGTTGTTATTCCTATGTGAAATATCCTTTTCAATTAAGCCTCATGACCAAAGTCAAAAGTAAGGTCAGAAGTCAGAAACACATTAAAGGCATATAAGCATTTTCCAATGCAAACACTCTCTGTATATGAGAATATAGTACCAAACTAATGAATAAACTGAACTTAGCCACTGGAAACTCCAATGGTTCAGCTCATGTTCATGTGAAAAAATCCTTTGTTGAAATTCCCACCTCAAAGCACATGGAATTGAGAGAGCCAATCAGAAACATGTGCATAGTTAAACTATTGAAGTCAAGGGTCAATTTAATTGTAGACTATGTCAAGTCTTAAACCAAAGCCTTCCTGTGCAAATCAAGGTTAAATATATCATCTACATTACACATACTTTTGTTTCAATTTATGTCACTTCCCATTGTTGTAATCAAAACATGTGCAGCCATTTTGACAGACTTGACATGTCTCAGGAAATGTGAGGAAGGAATATTCCTGGAATTTATTTCAACTTTAAGATTAGGTGAGTGATTTTTAATTTTATGTGATATATTTTAGTTTGGGTATACATGAAAACACTACACAGACTTTAAAGCTTCAAACTGTTGTAGAAAAGGCTAATTTGGAGAATGTAAACAATGCCAGTTTACTACAAAGCTTTTTAATTATTTTAAAGTCAGGCTGAAAGCTGGGAGGATAAGTCCGTCATGTGAGTGCAAGAAAGTCGTATTTGCAATAGCTGCCATTTGTCATAAATTTGGATTGCACACTGTAAAATCTCCAGTCTTGGGACACCGTCTCACCTGAAGAACCATTTCAAGAACCACTGACATAAGATGGGAACATTTTGAGGGATTTTTCACTTTCTTGTGAAAAGGCGTAATATGAATATAACTTAGGGCAGCCATTGCAGATACGACTTTTTTGCACTCACATGACAAGTCAGAGTTATCCTCCCAGAACTGGGTATGAGCATGCACAGCACAGCACTTTAATACCCGAAATACCTGTCTGGCTGTGGTACTACCACAGCCAGAAGTGCCATATTCGGGCCTATCGGCATAAGTGCACATACCCAATGTTAGTTACTTTTAAAAACATCACCAATGGTGGTGCACTTTGGACCCAGATTTGAGGCAAAAAGAAATGACTTTTGATGTTCTTAATCTACATATAGTATTTTTTTGGATCCATTTAAATTTTGACTGAAAGCCTTATTTTTCATGACATTTAACTTAATCACCCTAGAACTTCATGCATGCACAGTAGGCTGATTTTGAAAAAATAGATTTTTTGATTTTCTAACGGGCAACCCTCTCATTTGATGCATAATGGGTAAAAAATACTACATGCAAATTGTTTTCACTTTTCGTGAATATTTAGGGGGTGCTACCAACCTTTGAACTTTTGTATGTAAAGCCTATGGGCATTTAGGACTGTTATAAAACTTCATATTTTTCTCATGATTGGAGTAAAAGTGTGCCAAATAATGTCCTGATGTTTTAGTTTTGATGTATATCTTCCTTAAAACATACATATGTTACAATTTCAAGTTCAAAGTAATTCACAAAACCGAAAAAACAAAAAACTCTTGTGTGGGAGTACTCCGTATTAATAGCACAGCATCTGGATTTTAACATAAACTAGATGAGACTCTAACACAACACAATAATTCACATTGCTGGCTGAAAAGAGTAATAGAAAATTAA